>VSDK01020199.1:308328-390828 GCA_009767595.1 Symbiodinium kawagutii | reverse complement strand
TACATACATATACATACATATACATACATATACATACATATACATACATATACATACATATACATACATATACATACATATACATACATATACATACATATACATACATATACATACATATACATACATATACATACATATACATACATATACATACATATACATACATATACATACATATACATACATATACATACATATACATACATATACATACATATACATACATATACGTACATACATACATACATACATACATACATACATACATACATACATACATACTTTGTACGTACACATGTATGTATGCGTATATTTGCATATGCACATACAAAAACATTCCTTTTTTTTACAAGCATATATTCTGGGAGTCCAAAGGAAAAATATGCCAACTATGCTTATTCCTTCTGATTAACACACATTCAGGGTAGATATTAATACATATGTATATTGTATATGTATCAGTATATATGCACAAAGGCACACATAAAATCACCAATCTCAACCGTCCAGTGGCTTCGTGGTTTATACTGGAACCCAGTGGCCAGCAGAGGCCGAATCTGGCCAGCAATCTATGGTGACAATATCGGAAGCAGTCCTAACATTCTGCAAGTGGGTGTTAGATATATATATATATGTATAGGTCCATTTGTTCCCAGTGAGAATATTTAATTTTTTGCTGTGTCAACATATCAATATTTCAATATGTAATTGTATTTATGAATGTACATTTGTGTGATGACTGATTTTGTATTTCTAGGCTTTTGTTGCGCAGACAGAATCTTTTAGCACTTCATGACTTGTATCAATTCAAATTGCTTGCAATCTGATCTAAACTGTTGAACAAGTCCTGCACAAGTATGGATTATCAATCGACAATCGTACAGCCAAATCTGTCTGCTGTCATAAATGATGGTCAATCACAATGAATCATAGGTCAGCTGATGACTCATTTTGGGCCAAGGTCTGCTAATGGATGTTTTCTCAAAACTGCTTCCAAAATTCCTACCACAACGATCGCATTTGATGAGTACGAATGTGTGACCAGAATGGGGAGACAACCTCTAGAACAATGGTAGCGAATGGTCATTAGATGTTGTAACCCATGGTCAATGATCAGGAGTCAGTAAAGCTGATGAATCATGGCTCGGAACGCTTAACGATGATTAATCACTAGCCAAATTCCTGATGTTACCAATGGTTCCTGAACTAATCTGGTGATTAATCATCATGGTTCATTCCTGGTGGTCAATCATCTGGTGATAGACCAATCATTTGTGCAGGGGGCGCCCCGAGCCCCACTGGGCCTTGGAGTCATCTCTCAGGCGTTGATCAGCCGATGTCACTGGGCAGAGGGGCGCAGGGCAGCGGTGAATCATTCCCTGAAGATCCCTGACTATTAATAGCTTCAAACAAGCAATGATCAAAAATAGCACATACATTACTGATGATCAGAAATGGCATCATCATTGAATCGTTGATTCATCATTTTTGCCTCGTCGTTTAATGTCACGAGTCAATCTTCCATCATGGTCGTCATCTACGATTGTGGTTGTGAAAATCCAGGAATCAAGGTGAATGATGCATATCTACGATGGCAATGGATGGGTGAAAAGATGAGAAATCTATGATGGCCAGTCCAGGATATGCCAGGGCTGAATCAATCCAGCCGTTTAGAATGTTGGTTGTTATGTGTTGTTATTGATTGTTGATGGCCAGCACAATCCAACATTGTGCAACCTATGAATCCTTACCAGCTGAATTATCAATATCAAACCCTACCATCCATCATTGTAAAATGTGAAGAGTTGGTGGTTGCAGTTGCTGGTGTTGAAACCAGAAGCTTAGCTGTTGTTCAATGGCCGGCTAGTGCCAACGCAAAAAACAAAGATCAAGGAAGAGCATTCAAGAGCAAAGTGTTTTGCGACTGGTGAGAAAACCAGAGGGCAACGATGAAAGTTCGGGATTACCCTTCCATAGTGCAATGAGAGCCCTCCTGTTTATCAGATGACTTGCCTTTTGATAACGATGATTTCCATTGCCAGGTTCATCTACCAGAGAGTTACTGGGGATCGCAACTAGTTACCACCATAGACGCTGGTCGGACAAGGCTCAGCATGAAAGTGTGTGGGGAATGTTTGCACGTGCTCCAGTTGTTGTTGTTGTTGTTGTTGTTGTTGTTGTTGTTGTTGTTGTTGTTGTTGTTGGTATGTTTGCTGTTGACATATGGCAATGGGTCAACATGAACCAAGCAAACCAATGGTAGGTGAACATCCCAACAGTTGGACTAGTTTGGTAATTTTTGGGTTGCTCACAGGGATAGAGGGTATTGATACATGCCCTTCTGTTTGATTGAAAAAAGTATTGGTGTTCGGTGTCCAGGAATTGTCATGGACCTGTTGGCATTCCCTGTATGATGACTTGTTGATTATTTATAATGATGATATTCAAAGAAATCATCAGTCTATCGCCTGTGGCAAACAACAGCAGAAAGAATCAGTTGCTCAACAATACCTCATTGAGATCTCATAAAATCTTTCCAAATTCCCATCTAGAGAAGGATTACGTGGTCTTCCCAATCGCATCTCGACACGTGGTCATCACTGATCCTCGCGGACCGGGAGCCTGAGGTACTGGCGAGAAGCGAGTCATGGCTTGAACCGAGTATCTCATTTCATCGGCAGAGCGCTGGTCGGGACTCCCGTCATGGGAACGATGCCCCTGGCAGTCACAAGAGATACCGTAGCTATGTCACCGGCAGCGCCACAATGCTTGGTGAATCCACAAACGAAATGGCTACCCCAAACCAACGGTTTTGCCATGAAATTATAGTGAGTTTGTGTGTGTGTGTGTGTGTTTTGGTAGGTATTTTTATATCTTGGCAACCCAAAAAAGTTTTTGGAAGGTGTGGTATTTGTGAAAACAGCCGTGGCCATTCCCAATCATTGGGAGGTAACTATCCCTACCCCAGAGGTTCCCTGGCAACCTGAACCGGAAGGGCCGGGTTTGTCCCACTTGATTTTGGTCCAGGTTCAAAGTTGCCGAGTGGGGGTTCAATCGGTGACCCCCGACCCCCGAGATTGGTTTACCCAACAATAGCTGGGTGTAACTGCAGGAATAGCCACCACCATCCATGAACAAGGGCTTGTGATCCGCATCTATTTGTGGGGGGATCACCAACCTGGGGGTTCACGAGTTCCCCACCAACGTTAAGGAAGCAACGTAACCCGGGTAGCAACCATCATCAACCATCATCAACCAGCAACCATCATCAACCATCATCAACCATCATCGACCATCATCCACCATCAACCATTCACAGCTTGAAGTCCCCAGACATTCGCCTCGAGGTGAATACCTTGGATTGGAGTTTATTGTCGCAGCCTCGGTCCGGCTGGGCATAGCCCCTCGCTCGGATCCGCCAGCACCGAGAGCACCTGGTGGATTTCACCCTTAGTCTCCCTGGTTCCCCATCACTAACCATTACTTTGCCTTGTATTTTAGTTGGTTATTAAGCCCCATTTTTGGTTGGTTCCTTTTGACCCATTGCCACATGTTTGGTCAGATGGAAATCCAGGTGACAGTCTGGTGGGCCAAGTTGCTGATAGCTTGGCAAGCTTGGTCACTTCAATTGGTGAATCGTATCATGGCTCCTTGAATCAACTCACCAAGCCCCCAAGTCTGTCACACCTCTTCCTGGTTGACATTGGCGTTTGATGGACCTTCAGAATGGTTCCAACTCCTCCAACCAAAAGGATGCAGTACAATCCTTCTCCAACGTTGTGCTCCGTTTAAGCCTTGAGCGGTTCCACGCTCAATTATCTTGGGTTAGCAGGTCCATGAGGTTCGCAAGGTTCCGGCCCCCCGATGCGAAGACATTCCATGGTTAACCAGGGAATTGCATGGCCGGTTGCCCTTTGTTTTTGAGGCTTGAAACTCCCTTGGAGTTCAAGTTTACGGGCCAAATCTTGACATGTTCAGCCTTATCTTATTGTTCCAACCAAAGATAACCAGGATGTAGTCCAGCGATATTGGTCCTTTTTAAACGGACCAACAATCTAGTAGTAATGGTTACACATGGTTGAAAGTGATGGCCAGTTTCTGGCTCATATGGTTAGTCATGATCAACATATGATTAAAGTATTGATTGATATTTGCTGCTAAGTCATGATGGTCTTGGATGAGGTTGACCTCAGCCAGTAGGCGTCCTGGCCACACCTTCAAGCCCCATCCGCTGCTTAGGACATTCTTTTTCGTGCTGGTGTACTACGCCATCGCCAGCTGCCTATCCATTCAGAAACAGGGACCATGTGGGATGCTGTGCATTGTTCGAAGGAACGATGAAGGACTGCGATATCATGACATGAACCTTACGTATCAGTGTCATCAGTATGTTCATTCTTACAATTGCAGGTTGCTCCGGATTGCTTGGTGCCAAAGATAGGCCTGATCCGACCCTCGTGTCCATATAGCACCATCGATATTGGTCAAATGTAGCGCCATTAATGTTTTTATCGTCCACTCATGCGTTTGAGCTGGAAGGATGAAAAGATGGAAACGATCATGCTAAGTATTTCTGGTTGGTGGTTTGAACATGTTCTATTTTCTAAATGCATTGACAAATGGTTGGTTGGTTGACAGGGTGGTGAAGCACCGCCGACCAGTGATTGACAACAGTTGATCTATAAATATCTATACCACATCCATTGGCCAATGATGTTTCAATTGTTGCTGGTGATGTCAGCCAGCAACCAACACCAGCTGGACGGTGCGGCGAATCTTCACCAGCTGAAGTGCAGGTGCCACGGTGTCAACCCACCAGTTATTCTCATGAACATCAACAACTTTTGCTTAGTTTTGGTTGTCACTTTGAACAACTATTATCATAGAATGATTCAGATCATGATTCACAAAACATTAGAACCAACAACCATTATAGTTGGTTATAGTCTCATATCAACTATTATAGAATGGTTAAAAGAAACTATCATCATGAACATCAACCCACCAATTATTCTGGTTAGTTTTGTAGGGGTTACAAGCATTCATAGTGGTTAATCATAGGGGATGGTCATCAGCAATCATGGTTGAACGACTACTGGTTAGCGGTTTGATTCACATTGTCTATTCTCCCCAATGTCAACAAATGGTTGGTTAGTTGACAAGCATAATTTTCAAAGGGCTTCAAGTCGCCAATCAGTAGCTATGTCCCACTGATGGATTTACATATCATAGCTAGCGTCAATCAATAGTGACCTTTTTAAACCCACTCATCACTATCAACCACTGTCGTGTGTCATTATCCACTGTCAACCAGTAAGTACAAACCGCTGAAAATCACAAATCTTTAATCAAGATTAGCTATGTCCAACTGATAAGTGGACTTATCATTTCCATCAATCCACTGGTCAACCGTGCATGAATCGTTCAACTACTATGGTTGGTGGCTGTCCCCAAACTTGACCACAAATGAATCCCCTTTAAAACACCATTGATTTACCCTCAAATCCTTACAAAAACACGACATTTCCCTATACAAAGCCCATTTGTAGCCCATGGTTGATGAGAGATCCATCCTTCGGGGCGCCAAGGCCAAACCAATCATGTCGTTCCTGGGAAGCGGGGCAGCGGAATGGTTATTTGGGTCATAGTTATAGTGGTTCACCATGGTTAATGATTAGATTATCGCATAACAATGTAATGATTAGTTGGGTCATAACCATGGTTATGGACTGGTTGTGCAATGCTTATGATTTATGCTTGTTGATGATTCATGTTGATTAATTAGTAATGTAATGTGAGTTATGGAATGGTTATTATTGCCAATGGTTCATAATCATTGCATGAAATCAATTTATGGTGATTAGCTGTTTTTGGTTTGTAAGAATTCGTAAGCAGTATCATTATGATGTATGATTGATGATTGTTTAAGGTTAACAATTGGCACTATATTGTCAATGGTAGTCACGGTGGCTAATGACCGGTGATCTATGTAGGCAATGGTCATGATGGTGGTCATTAATTAATGCTTATGTTGATTATGTTGATGGTTGATGATGGTTATAGACTGCTTGTTGTGATTTCAAAATTGGTGTAAGCGACTACTACTACTACTACTACTACTACTACTACTACTACTACTACTACTACTACTACTAAGGATATAACCAATACTATTCTGGTTATATCAAAGATTATTACTGTGGCTGGTTTCTGGTTTCAAGATAATGCTTGTTTCAACCATTGATTTCTGGAATGTCAGCTTCTAGATTTATGTTTGCATGCTGTTGGGATGGGGCAACTAACCACCAATGAGTCATAATTAAAGAGGTGATGGTCAATGATTACAATCACCGTTAACATAACCGTTGCCTCAATCCAACGGTCATCCCAGCGATCACAATAGCCTCATGGCATAATCCTCATGAATCTACTGGCCTTAATTGCCATTGTAATTACTATTCATGCCTTTCATGGCGGGGGAAAGGATTACATCTACTGAATCACCTAGCGGAGTTTGAAGTAACTCGCAGGCGTTGTAGAAGTTGCAATCAATTTCCTATCATTATTTCTCTCGGGATGTCGGGATGTGCAATTCATCCTGTTGAGGTTTGCAGACGTCTATGGTCACCCACCGCCTGACAAAACAGACCCAATCAGAGCCGGAAAGGAGACGATCAAAACACTTGACATCTAGTAAGTTGTCCAAGTTTGTTGGATGATTCACGATGCAGTGCGGGTCCACTGCACAAACATTCATTTGTGTTTGTATACTGTACCAATACGAAGTAGTTTCAACATGTGCGGTACTGCTCAAAGTATCACCTGTCCAGCTTGCTTTGGGATGGAACAAGCCACAAAAGCATACGAAACCAACTGGTTTTCCGAGGTTTTTGATTTACATCATCCCCTTTTTCCTGGTGTCCTACGTGGCCTCCGGCTGGGGTTATGCCATCTCTTGCGTCGGGACACTCAGTTCTGTTTAGGCATAGGTTTTCGTTGTGCGAGAGGGCGAAATGCCATCACAAGCCTCTGCTTTACCTCTTCAACCATGATCAACAAAAGCTACTGGTTTGATTAGTTTTACTGATGTCATGATTTTGATGTTTTATAATAGGGGATAGTTATTGATGAAGAAGAGTCGTTAAACAACTACTTCTTGGTGTTTTTCTCATATCTTGGATTTTCCCTCATGACTTTGGGATGGTTGGTTGACTGCGGGATGACCTACAACCAGTAACCAGTTATCAACCGTTTGATTCCAACGACTCGATGCTGGATTGCTGCCCGACATGAACCTGCTGCCTCTCGTACCCATCAAATACGTAGCGCTGCTTAGCCTTATATAAATCCTGATGACTGCAAGTGGCAATGGATAGATACATGCATACACATACTATATGTATGTATGTGTCTACCCATGCTGGTGCCAGTCCAACAAAATATAAAAGCATGTTTGAGCGTGAAATCCAATGGTGCAGGGTACCCCGTGTTAGTCCGAACCTCTCGTGTCGGTTGCAACTACCGAAGCACCCATCAACCCTCAAGGTGAACACAGGAACGAATGGTGATCATCATAGCATGCTGGTCCTCACGTGCCAATGTTCAAGTATGGGAACGTACGTTGAAGAAGCACGTTTAAACGTTCTGAAACACTTAAATATGAAATCACGTCATACTATATATTTGCATTCTACATTCTCTCTCCACCGCCATCCCGAAGGTCCAGCTTTATATGAATATATTTATTGTATATATATATATATCATATCTATAATAGATATTCCCAACCACCCATGTCTACCGTTGCACGGTACCGTATGGTCCACGATGTCGACGGTCCGTGGTTCAGTGGTTCATCTGACATGGCGTGCGCTGGCGCCTCTCCAGACTTTGCCCATCTCCATGGGCGCCTTCATCAGCGCCATCTTGGCCTTCATGATGGGAGGCGCAGGGCGCGACGCAGGGCACGCGCGGCACAGGGGATGCGGAGCAGGCGGTGAGTGGTGGCCATGCCACTCCAAGCAGCTCCCCATTTTTGAAAAATGTCTCGTTTCGACACTTGGATTTTAGATACATGATTGGTACATTCCACCTGTGAGCTGGATTTCAGATGGCATTTGTGGTGGCCGCCTCACTTGAAAGGGTACCATCTTCTGTCAGCCCTTCGTGCGCTCATTCAAAATCACAACCCACAGCTTTCCTCATCAAAATTGATCTTCAAAGTGTGAGGTACAACTTGTACCCTGCACCATTATCATTTCCCTCGACCCTTGAGCACCGTACATGTGTTTCAAAACTTGCCACGCATCCGTGAGAATCACTGCGGGCTGAAAATGATGTGGATGCTGTCCCTGGTCCCCACATAGCATACGAAAAATACTGTTTGGTGGTTTGAAAGATGTTTGATTTTCTCTAGTACTTGTTAACAAATCGTTGGTTGACTTGCGCATATTTTTCATCGTGGTGGTTCAACCACCAACGAGGCAGTGTCCCTGCCCGAAATTCATCTATGATGATCATTATTCCCCGGTTAGCAGCAGTTCTGGGGATCTGCACCATCCGGAACCATCGTTTGCTGCAGCTGGATTTGCGCGCTGTGGTGGATGGAGAGATATGGTTAGCTCTCGCAAAACACCAGCTTGAGTGGCACACAAGGATTAACAATGAGAGAAAACCACTGACCCATCATTCACCCATCTCATCATTGCTAAGAGTTTCCAATGCTTCACCAATGCTTAGCTGATGAATTATTGGAACTGCTGCCATTGTGACACTCCACCACCGACCCATCATCAGCGGTTGGTTCACGGTGACAAAAATTCGTGTTGATCAAGGGCCCAATGCTGCAGCAGGTATCTTAGGGCTGCCGATGCAGATGGGCGTGTTTCTAAATGGCGGCATCATGGAGATTCTTGTCCGGGATCCCAAGGGTCGTCAGCCTGGATTCGGCAACCAAACTCCCTGCTTATTCGTTGGGTAGGTTTGAACTCTCACTCAACCACCGGGGGCACCAACACAGCAACGAAGCTGCACACCATGAACGCCTTTTTGAGACAGGCAACTAACCCCTCGTGTCCTTGAGTTCCAAAAGCGAGCGAGTCGCAGAACAAGTAAATCGAGTAGCTCATGCATGACCGTGCGTGGGACTTGAAAGTGTCATATTCCCTCCTAACTGTTGATTTACTTTTCCTTGTTTCCTTTCTTGTCGGTCTTGCTTGGCTCCATGTCTCAGTGTCATGGCATCATGCTCGGCTCGAAGCTGATAGGTACCTTTACTCACTTCTCAGGAAATCGGCACCCATGTGCTTAGTCAGAGAGTCGGCCAACTGAAGCTTACCGTCTACCCAGCGAATACATCCATTGTGACGTGTCAGATTCTCTCGAATGATCGATAAGTCGATGGCAGTCCTTCGATCCGTAGAGTTATGATGACCAGCACTGTGAGTCAAGGCATCGAAAACGGACTTGGCGTCTGTGATTACTCCGAATTCCAGTGGTTCCAACAAAGTTTCCCAGTCAAGCTTACCATCTTTGACCAACTCAGCGTAAAAGAATTCAGCCAAAAGATATCGATTCCAACAAGCTACCGCTGCTCCTTCTACGATGCCTTGTGCTTCGGCACTAAGGGTGGAGACGGTGCGTCGTTTCAAAGTGTGGCTTTTCCAGCCCACCAGAGAAAACTGTGCTTCCGCACCTGGCAGCATACTTCGGTTAGCTGCCATCACTACATATCCCGATTGAGATTTGTTGTCTCCCTCCTCATCTCGGGCGTTTGCCCATGCCGCATCCGACGACACTATGATACACAAGTCCTTGGCCTCGATTGGTCGAATCTTTATTCCAATGTCTTTGTACAACATGGCTTCCTTCAAGATGCGGTTACAAGTTTTCAGGTCTCCATTCGTGGGACATGGAAAAGATTGCATTAGAAGTGACACGCTTCCACAGACGTCTACTCTTGTGTCCTTTGCCAACCAACTCAAGGCTCCAACTTTCTCTCTTAAAGTCTTGACTTGCTCTTGCGTGCATGGAGTCTCATTACTGACAGCTCGTTCTATGTCTATGGGAATCTTATCCTTACACCTGAGCTCCGTGTAGTACTCCTGAGTTACAAGAATGGCGTCATCTCGATCTTCATGTACATCTTTGCCACAAAACCTTCCTTTGTCGAACTCCCATTTACCAAACTTGTACTTCTCATATAATTGCTGCATTCGATTCTGATGTCGTTGGTTTCCTCCACTGACAAGATCATCGGTGGCCAGCATGATGACTCCATCCAGTTCATATCGTTCTCCTACTTTACTATGAAGCAAATAGCAGCATGGATCCAGAATGGACGGACGATATCCAAGAGACTTGAAAGCTTTGTCGAAATGTTGATTCCAACGATACGGAGCATCAACCAACCCGTACACAGTCTTGCAGATCTCTATCAAACATCCCTCTGGCAAATCCAAGAGTTTACGATCTGGAGGTTCGCAGTACAATGGCTCCTCTCGCTGCAGCAAGCCTCCTTGCATAAAAGCCTGGCTGAAATCTGCAAAGTGGATTCTCCACTTCTGAGAGGCGATCGCTTGCAAACCCATCATGAAAGTATCTCGATGAATTACTGGAGGTGAAGCACACACTGAGAAGATATCGGGGTCTCTATCACCTCTTGCCATCCACCTGGTCTTAGCTTTTCACGGCTGACCCTCAGGACTACACTGCAAAATCTGGTCAGTGGCAGATTGCGTGACATCATCAATGGGTTTGACAACGTGCAGCAACCTACTCTGCATGATTCGATGTGCTTGTGTTTGTCGAATCTTATGTGCTTGCCCTGGATAGATTACTTTGATGGCTTCGTTATCTATATTGGTTTTCCATTCTTTCATTGTTTATTGTTGAAACAGCTTGTAATCATGTTCATTCAGTTGAGCAAGCTTGATCTCATTCCCATTGTTGACATTGACGTTGACCTGTGGAGTCTCACCGGTTTGAACTGAAGCGAGGCCAATCTCGCTTTCTTCATCGGTTTCAAAAGCTTCAGTGTCTCCATCAAAAGAGACATCTTCAACCGGCGCAGGCGATTCTGCAAGAGACGGAGTTCCAATCGAGTCTATGTCATCATCGACACCGCCTAATCTAACATCCACTTCTTCGTCTTTACTCATTCTTGGATACTTGGATGCTGGAGGCTGCTTTCCAAGCGTCCTTTTTCTACCTGTAGGATGATCAAGAGGATCCCTAGGACGTTCTTCACCACGGATGTCGCTGACTCCACTAATTCGATCGGACTTCCACAGGTCTCGAACATTGCAGAGGTTCTGCAACAGTTTGCTACAGGAAATGTCTTCCTCTTCACTGGAAAGACGACACTGCTCTGGAGCGGCTTTCACAAGTCGGCCCTGATACGCAAGGTAGATACTGTTGGGATACTGGGTGGCAATCACTTTACAAGGTCCATTCCAGGAAGCATGATTCGGCTTTCTCGCGGCTGAATGATCTGTAGCAACACTGCTATGCTGATTGGCGGACCAAAAGTACACCAGTAGCCCAACTTCCAAGTGATCTACTTTGCGATAGCCACTGGCAATGGCTCGTCTCAAGGCATCGGAACACTCGGCATCGAAGAATGCCTTCCCTGCACACTCCCGCATTCGAGCTTGTTTCTGCTTCTGCAAGGTCGTGTCACCTAGATCAATCCTACTGTGGGGTGCTAGGTTACCTTCTTCACTACGATGCATGATCACATCTCCTGGCATAGCTGGAGTGTATCCAAAGACACGATGCATAGCCGAATATCCTCTTCTCTGACTCTTCTCTGTGTGAGACGATTCTTACACATGACTACCGCGTCGATCAACTCACAGATTTCATTGACACTGTCAGTAGGTCCATAGTCCAGACTAGCTCTGGCAAACATCATCTTGAAAGTTCCTCCCTCACGCTCCGTGATGGAATTCTGTGTGGGACTCTCAAGACTTGATGGATCTACCTCGCTTCCGTCCGTGGCACACCTGTGCAAGAAGTCTCCTTGGAATTCCTTTCCTATAGATCAGGTTTCACAATCCTTGGAGGTCCAAACAGCTTCAGCCATTGTCGGTATGCATTCCTAGCATCGATGGCTTTATTTCCTTGCAAACGGATGATCATCTGATATCTACTACTCCAGCATATGACATTGAGACATTTCAGACTATGTTCATGATGCTTTATTGTGACACAATCGACTCCTACGATGGTGTTGAACGGCAGCTCTCAGGGCGGTGCAGCTCGCCTCCATGGTTGAGGTCGACGGCTCTCATGACATTGTGCACATCGAAAAGTCTTCGCTAATCCCAGGGTCGCGACGGATGCTCCTCCTTTCCTCAAAATCCTCAGAAAACGATCATGATGAGGGTGTCCCATGCCTCTATGCGCTTTCTCAATTTCAACTGGACTTGGAGTCTCCTTTGCTGATCCGGGGATAGCTGTTGCACTTGCAGCTCCTCCTCTTCGCTGCGTGTCACGGTACCTGGAACTGTGTCCGCTTCCTCTCCCGGAAGTGGTTCTTGGACGAGCTGATATCGCACGTCTACTGGATTGATTCCTGTGGATTCTTCTTCATTATGTCCATGCCAAATTCGTTGAGTTTCAACTGGAATCACTTCTCCAGTAGGCGATTGATAATCCCACTGCACTTCACCTATATGCAGCTCATATCGATCTTCCTGCTGTTTGCAAGACTTGGCATATGCCCGCAAGATGGCATTGATGAGAGAGCTAGAGTATCGAGCAGCTTGTGCAGACCGTGGCTTTCCCTGAGAGCTACCAATGCATGCTTGATGAACATGTTGTTTGTTGCATGTTTTCCTCAACACACTAGCTATGTTCTTATCATTGGTGAGGAGTCCGGTGCGCTTCCTAAGAAGATTACCATCTAGATCTCTTTGTCTAAACATGCACTGATCAGTTCTTACAAGCATTATCCTGGGTAGCTGCAACAAACGACGAACGCACGGCTCCTTCCAGGATTGAGCACTCCATGGCTGCTCGAACGAACGTCCCACCCAGTCTGGATGCTACGTAGAACTGCAGCGAAGTTGAGAAGCTCCATGGCTTCTTTATATTTCGCTCGAAATTCTGGATCCTGCCAGCACTGCTCTTTGCTTCGACCAACTCCCAGAAACTGAAGAAGTGAAAACATGGTACATGGTGGACTTATCACAAGCAGTCCATACTTGTTCTGAACAACATGTCTCAAACACTTCCTGCGAACGGATGCATCCAGAAATTGATGTCCTAGCTCGAGATCAAAAGCTTGACCAGGATCCAAATTATGCCGAGGGGCTGCTTCAACAAACCGTGCAGGACTAAACACTTCACCAATCAACCGAAGATGCATTATCTCTTGAAATTCAGATGCACTACACTGTTCTTCTTCTTCTTCTTCAGACTTATCTTCGATATGTTTGATGGCTTGTTGAAGATCTCCCAAGGTACGTTTCCTAGTTCCTGCTCTCAGATGCTCACTCACTCGCTGCGTCGGCGAGTGCCCGATGTCTGGTATACTTGTCGGTGACATCGATCCACTTGCGGGTCACGGTATTGGTGGAATACTTCAGCACTTCTTGAAGTCCGCGCCACTGACATGTCCTCATCTTCTGGTGTGAAACGGTTCCCCGATGATTCCAGGAATGTGGACATGGATCGTCGCTCCTTGCCTGTGGACTGAACGATGGACTGGGACGGCGATTCTTGGTACGAACATCTTCGTCGTCGGAGCTCAAGACGACGCTGGAGTGCTTGCTTGACTTGCTCTCTTTTCCCTTGTGCTTCCTGACACTCGAAGGTGAAGCACCAGGGCTATTAAGAGTTGACTGAACTCCTGATGCTTGGTGTTCTCCAGCCACTGGAAGAACTCGCATTGGGTACCGCTCTCCGGTTCGTTGGGGCGCCTCAGGAACTGACGCATGTAGTTGCGTCCCTGCTTGCGGCATGTCCACATCACTGGACGCTTTCCGCAAAAGCATCGGTCCATCAAGTTGGGATTGTTCTCCTCCTCTCCAATCTCCGAAGAAAGATACCACGGGTCTTCCATGTTGCTGCTTGACTTGTTCGAAGTCTTCTTTCGATTGCGGCTGCCGGGCTCCGAGATCACTTCGAAGCTGGCTGTGCTGGCTGCACTGCCGCGGCTGCTCTTCCCGTGGTGTCCTCGCTCTATTTGCTTTTTCTCGCGGATGGCCTCCTGCAACATGTCCTTCATGGTTTCCATCTCGTCGAGGTCGCTCACTTTCATCATGGTGTTCATCAAGACCTGGAAGAGCAAAATCAGTGGGAAGGATAGATTGATCAGAACCTTCAACACTGAGCTCAAGTGGTCTTGGATGTGCATCTTGCTCACCAAGCGTTTCCACATGGTGGTCACTGAAGTCACCTCGTCTTCTCCCGGGGTTCCGGCACAATGGCGCTTGTTGCCACGAGCTGCCGTGATTCGAAGGCTCAAGAGGTTGACGAGTCACGTGGTCGGATGCTTCTGAGCACTGCTGCAACACACCACTTGGATGATTTCTCGGACTGGACAATCCGTTGGATTGTCAATTTGCCTTCAGATGTCTCATGGTAGTGATTTCCCCTACTATCCATACCCAGTTTACCTACTTCACTCGTTACGGAGTGTTGTGGATCCTTCATTGGATTCCTTGGTGATAAAACATTAACTTCGACATGTGGGTCAGCTTCAGATGATGTTGACGACGAACACTCAACTGCAGCTATGTCATGTTTGAGAAGATACACGATGCATTCTTCTTCGATGATTTTCCTTGGTTTCCATTGCTCTGCTGTGCAAAGTGCGGCCGAAGAGTCTGCCTGGAAATCAAAAAGTCATAGACACAACTGCCCCTTGGAATTGTAAAACAGTTGACCACTATCTTGAATGGCATGATACTTCAAGGTCTCGTGTTCCAGATCTAGTTCTCCTTGAAGTGCTCGAAGAATGGGTAAATTGAACAACAATGGAGCATGGGGTGTGTCCTTTAAAATGGCAGCTTTCAGCACTCCGGGTTTCCTACCAAGCATAATCGGAATGTTGGCAACTTCGGTGGTGATGGTTTCTCCACCGATGCCGGCAAAACGATATCGTCGCTTGGAGTACTTGACATTGAGGCCCTCCGGAAGTTGACTTGCAATCAGTTGCAAAGTCTTCCTACCTACAGCGGTCTTTTGACAGCCAGTATCTATGACAGCATGACCAACATCCGAAGAGGATACCTTGGAAAAGTGGATACTCCTGGACGACATCATCGGTGCTGTTTCAGACACGAGGGGTTGCAACGGTTGACTTGGATGCTTCGCAGATTGACTTCCTACCATGATTGTTGGCAAAACACTGGATTCAACAATTGGGCTCACTGATAGGTTACGATCAACCTGCGATGTGGCTGTCTCGAACTCACTGTGGAGTTCGTGGAACACTGCCGATGCTGACGAATTCACTTGCCTAAGCTGTGGAGAAAATTGTTTCCATCTCATGACCCTAGCATATTCAGTCTCCGTGAATTCTGCTGTCCATATGGTCATGAGACATGTTTCCTATTCAGCATGCGATGAGTGATCCTCAGGAAAGGTCAATGGCTCTTCCTGTACCAATGACCACCAGCCATGATTGACACTACCACTATTGCCACTAGCGGTGCTGCTTCCACTATTCTTATTCTTGTTCGGGCATTCTTTGTGCCAGTGACCTACTTGATTACAAGCTTTACAGCGTGTGATGGATTTCAGATGTTGTAGATCACGACGCATAGTGAAGCCACTGCCTGAGTTGGGCCCAGCAATGGCCTTGAATCCTCTGGCATTACGCACTTCCTTCTTCTGCTGCTGGACTTGCTTGTAGTTCAAGTTGCTGGGACCAGAAACTCTCTGATTGATCAAAGTCATGAGAATGTCTTTGGCGTTGTCTTCAGTGAGTTCATCTGGAGCATCGCCATCACCTTCCAGCTCCAGCATTTCCTCCTCCAGCATCTCGATCTCCGCATCTTCCTCTGGCGCATCATCTTCCATAGGTTTTTCAGGAACATCATTCTGAAGCCACAGCGGTTTCTTCTTGGTGGAGCCTGGCTCTTCTCCATCAAAGAGCCGCATCTTCATTCGGCGAAGCCCTTCTACCACCTTGTCCAGCTTCAGATCACCATTGGTCAAGGTGATGAGTCGCTCCAAGGATTCTCCTTGGATCTTGCTCTGCTTCAAGAACAAGAAACCCCGTGCCTCAGGGGGTAACTCCACCTTGTGTTTCTGGATCTTCCGCACCGCCTGCTCGAAGCGGGACCTGAAGGACGGTAGGTCGTCCTCGTCCTTCTTCATGTCCGTGAAGAACAATCGGTTCATGGCGAGATACAACGCCTCCAACTCCTCACGTCCATAGTATTCAGGACGGCCTAGGATCTCCAGCAGCTGTTCACCATTCGACGATGAGTTCATCCACCCACCATCCTCCGCCAGATGCTTCATGGCTTCGAAGGCTCTCCCAGTGAGAGCTTGACGTAGCCTAGGCCCTCGGGCCTTTCCTTCCAAACTCGTCGTTGCCAGCCATAACTTCGCTCGAAGTTTGAACTCCTCAAAGACTCCGGCTTCCTTGGACCCGTCATATGACGGCGGCGGGCCAGAAGCGCCTCGCCGATCGTCTCCAGAGGATGTCATTGAAGTCCGATCTCGGGAGTTGCTCACATCGGCTGAAGACGACTCGAAGTCCTCCTCATCCTCGAACGCATTACTGCGTCTTCCTTGCCACAGCCTAAGTCCAGACATCCTGGAACCGTATCAAGCTCAACGCTACCAGCTTTGAACTCTCACTCAACCACCGGGGGCACCAACACAGCAACGAAGCTGCACACCATGAACGCCTTTTTGAGACAGGCAACTAACCCCTCGTGTCCTTGAGTTCCAAAAGCGAGCGAGTCGCGGAACAAGTAAATCAAGCAGCTCATGCATGACCGTGCGTGGGACTTGAAAGTGTCATAGTAGGTGAACATCTCATCGAATGCCATTCCGTCCTTGGTTTTTGGATGTGTGCGGCGTATGGGTACAGGCGGTACAGGAGTTTGTTTTGGAGCAACGGCCAGATCATTTTTGATGTTCTTGATCTATGGACATGTTGAAAACATGGTTGATCTAAGAGGCGACTGTGACGACCAACCATCAGTAAGCAATGGCTTGGCGATGACTGTCCATTGCCGCCCAGGAGATCGGCTTATTAGTCAAGGAAAACATGGGAAAGCGTCCACGTTGCGTGTGCAAATTAATAGAGCTAAGCGAGCTCTGAACGAAATGTTGCAGTTGCAAATGGTGCAACACAACGAAAAAATCTCGGTACATCTGGTAGATCAGCAAACAAAGAAGTCAGTGCAGCAACTCGTGGACTGCTCATGCTGGGTTTGGTGTTTCTCAATGTAGGGACCCCCCAGATCATCCAGCTTATTAACCATTTATAGTGATAAACCAACCATTTGCTGGAGAAAAACCCTCCACTGGGATGTACCCTGTAGCTCTGTGCCTCCGTGGTCGAGGTCGACTCTATTTCTTTCACGCGATGGAGCGCAGCCATGAGCTTTCTGGTGGGGAGCTGAGGGTGGCTTCCACTGCTGGGGATGCCATGCCTGCCACGAGTTGCAGGTGTGCCGCATGTAGAAACACATTGACATGGCATAGCTGAAGGGCTGAGTGACTCACCAGCTGTGCCAGATTAGTTCACCAGAGGGTTGTTATAAACAACCATGGTTGAAAGACCCATGAAATGTAACAATACTAAGCTTAAGCTATGCTTAGCTAATTGTTACCTGCCAGTTAACAGATTATTAACATTGGCTGACGATGGTCAACACCATTACAAATTGGCTTGTTTTTGAGCTTGCCACGCAGCTGCAGCTCCAGGTCGAGGCTCATGTTTCATCTATGTTGATCCAACATGGGCATCCCCAGCGCTTAAGGTTTGGGGTAGCGCCCCAGTGCACCAGGGGGGAGCGAATTGAAAATAAGGCCAGTTGAGAACCAGTAGAATCCACCTTTGGCAAACATGTTGGGATTGGTGGTTTCAAAGGGGATCAAAGGGCTACCAACAGGGGTGGAACGCTATAGCCAACAACAATGGGGATATTGCCATCATCATTAGCTGGTTGGTGGTTTCCAAAATATGTGTTCATGTTCAACTGTATCCGGGGATGATGGCTTCTAATCGATGTTTGCATGTTTTTGGGATAGGGCAACAGCTTAGCAATGGCCAATCGATGACAATTGATGGTTGATAAAGTGGCTCAATCATGTTGACGCAATGGTTGAGTGGTGGTCAATCAAAGCATATGGGCCATGGGTGTTTCTCATCCAACATAACCTGTTTATAGGAATAAGCCACCCATTTTTGGGGTTCCCTATTGTAAGAAATCACCATGTTGTCTAGTTTGGAGCTTGGTGGATTGACAAACTGCCGACGACTGCGAAGGCTTACGTGAAGCTGTACCCTCCAGATGTGTATTCAAATGAAATGAAAGACACGGACAAGTGGCAGCTGGACATGTCACGCTGCCATGTTGAGACGCGGCTGGATGAGGAGAGCCCCAATGGTAAAGTGTTGAGTGACTTGGGAAACTCATTGACTTGACCTCCGAACTATTCGCCACATCATGGTCTGTGAATGACTAGGTGTAGGGACAATAAAGATTAGAAGAAAATATGGCGGTAGATCCAAATTAAGAATTCACCATCGATTTTGACATGTGCGAACTAGAACTAACATGGAAGAAAATGACAAATCCGAAGGTGGGATGGCAATGATTGATCATAAAGCCAAAAGGATGTGTATCGCTTGTTGATGTGCATTCTGGCTGATGGAGGCACGGCAGGTTGAGAATGAACCCCTGTGGACCGTCCACATGGCTACCTGGGGTTAAATGGGACCTCGGACCCCCCTTCCCCCTCCCCATCTTTGGCTAGTGGTCTTGATATATTGTTGCGGACTAGCTAACCACAATATACCAGTCTGTATTTACATGTCTACATGAACCATGATCACCCATAACATTCCATTCACCATACTTACCAGTCAGCACTAACAATGGACCAACCACAAGAACAGATCACTGTCAACATATCTCCGGATGACACGTTTGTGCATCAAGGGCACCTGTAGTCCACGCTGTTCACACAAGTTTTTATGTGTGGTTGGTTATGCCCCATCCCCATTATAATTGGCATATACCATATTAATGTTGGTTGTTTAGCCCTATTATCAGCCATTAGTCAAGAGCCCGTAACTGTGTTCAACCCCTATCATCGACCCATTAACATGAATTCACCCATAACCAAGAGATACTGACCATCAACCTGGTTTTATGCAAGAATGACCATTTGTTCCTAGTGATGAATCATGATTGACCATTAATCATTGTTTGTCAAGCCCCATCATCATCAATTATCAGCCACTGAGCATTAACTTATCATCAACGATCATCAATTATCACCTATTGTCATCGCTTATCATCAATTATCAACCAATTAGCAGTGAACCGTTCAGCATGAACCAAGAGTTATTAATCATGGGTTATTAGTCATGAAGCATTCGTGATTAACCATCAGTCAGTATCAACAATTCTCCATGAGCTTTGAACCATTGATGATCAACCATTGATCATTGACCTATTATCATGAATTGTCAATGGTCAATCGTTGATCATGACCATGTCAATGACATTATCATGACATTACCATTGACCTATTAAGCATTAGCCATGTCAATTACCTACCATGATTCATCGGTTACTGTGCCCATTAAGCATTGACACCACGTTGATGGGTCGGGCGTATTTCCATGGAGCCAGGTTTAGGGACGCCTACACGGGGTGCCCAACCAGCAGGTGGTGGGAGGAGCAGCAGGATGTGGGGCTCGTAGCCAATGGTCCATGATGATGGTTGGTGATGCTGAATGGTGGTTACTCAACGGTTAATCAGTAAGAAGTCAACTGTTCATCAGTAAGAAGAGTTGAGGGAGATGATGGTGATGATGATGGTGGTTAAAGGTTTAACGATGGCAATGATTGATCATAATGATGATGAATGATGGTCAATGAGGATCGTTACAGTAACAACGGTAAGAATGGTTGATAATGGCTGTTAATGATGGAACAACGATATGTTTGATAACCAGTGATGCTTACAAAAATCACAAGCATTGAAAGTGGTATTGACGGTTTTCTATGATTCAGTGGCTATTTGATAAGCATCGAAGTGGCGAAATGGCTTTTCCTAGTTCACAAGTTGGTTGGTGGCGGTTGATGGGTCAGGACTTGGGACCACATGACGACCTACAACCATTGGTGAAGCATCACCTGTGAGACAAAGCTGAACGCATAAGTGGGAGGTAACACAGACATATATGTATATGTATATGTATATGCATATGTATATGTATATGTATATGTATATGTATATGTATATGTATATGTATATGTATATGTATATGTATATATATACATAAATATGTAAATGATCTTGTAAATGTAAACATGCGTGTTTCTCAAGTCATAGGGGTACCCCTTTTTATCATCCAATATGGACTATTAGAATAGTAAGACACATCCACCATATTTGGAGTACCCCCATGGCTTGAGAAATAGCCGAGAATCATCTCGCGTCCCTGTGGCTTTCTTGTTCCTGACCCCCAGATCGCTCGCACCAACGGCTCGCGGCTGTGGCTGAGGGCGCACTATTTGTTGCCAGTCCCTGATGATGTGTGGCTCAGCTGACTTACGGAGACATCCTTGGAAGACAAACATGGCTGACGATTGATCGCCCACATAAACAACACATAATGATGATGGTTAACAACACGTAAAAGCACGGCTCATTGTGATAATCATGACTAATCATGATGGTAAAGAAATGGGTGATCATAGCCACTCATAGTAGAGCAAGAAGGAATACACAAGTAAAAACACATGTTCAGTTGATCGGAAAACAAACAGAATAGACCTTAATTTGCAACTAAAGACGTCAACAGACAAAAAAAACAAAACAACGCAAACAAGATGTACAGTAAACGATAACAAGAAGTAAAAACACCAAAATCGAAAAAGGAAACACATCAAACCAACTAAGGAACTCCAACAATAGCCATGTATAAATGACATAAATCAAGCCTCAAAACCATCCTTGCACCGATTTCCCTCCCTTGTTGATATTGGGGTTGCATGCCATTGCCTCTTCCTGCTTATTGGTTGACTATTTGGCTGTTTCTCAAAATAGGGGTACCCCCAAATCATCCACTATCTGTCATTTACAGTAATAACCAGCCATTTTTGGGGGTACCCCCATTTTGAGAAACCAACCATTTATAGGTCCCTTGAACCTTGGCTGCAAGGTTTTTCTTCGTCCCTTCAAAGTTGAACGCAACGATCATGAGCCACTTGTGTGCCCTGGGGCCTCCTCCAGAAGCAACGTGTTTTCTCCACGCGAAAAACCAACCTGGGACTGCTCGGACTGCACCAGTGAAGCTTACCCTGCGGCTCGTTACAGCCGGTGCCTAGAGGTACCGTAGTTGGTGAACGTGATTAGGGCAACTATGGGCAACTAGCAGTGATGGTCAATGTGAGTATTTAAGTGAAGTTGTAGGCTTAACATACAAATTGGCTGGAAGCCGCACGCGCTAGTCACATGTTTATTTCGGTGGCATCTTGGGGTGTACGCATACCAATTTTGTAGATCAACTTCACGGTTGAGCGACATAGAAAAACAGTTTGTTATGGGAAATTGATGGATTTATCATCAGATTGGTATCCAACTGGTTGGTATGGGAAATGTTATCCAACTTCTTTATGATCAGATTTCAAGGAAACTGATGGTGTTTATCCAAGATATTGACCACTTCGAAGCCTGAAATAGTGGTTTCTCAGAGTGAGGGACCCCAAGATGGTGGATTTACTACTATAAATGATTCATATGGCTGTGGGTCAAAACCCCGTACCCCTGGTTCCCCTATCATTAACCATGGTTTCCCTTATTATTGTTGGTCATCATCCCCCATGAAATTGGTTGGTTAATATTGACCCAGCTCGCCATATGAGATGAAGGATCAAAGTCACCATCCATTTGACCCAGAAATCGTCTCATTGCTCTAGGTGGTGGACAGGTGTGATGGTGCTGCTGATCCAGGGCAGCGTGCTGAGAGCCACTGGACGCAAGGGGGGGGTCCTCGGGGCTGCCAGGTACGGTGGGAGGTTTCGACCTAGCCAGTGGAAGTACATCATTAAAGATGTCATGTGAACATGTGAACAAGAATAAGAGATAAGCATCAAAGGGAGTACATCCTTGCATATTAGATGGAAACATCTTCAAGGTCACAAGCAAAGCAGCAATATTTCGATAGCTGAACATCCGCACAGAGTCTTTTCTCTTTACCAGGATAAGATATGTTTGCACACCATCAAAGAACACCGCTGGTAACCTGTCCCATCATCAAGCAACACTGTTCGGCCATGTTTGGCATGCAGAAAGTTTCATGCTGAAATGGGCTGCGATGATGGACAGCAGGGCTTTCTTGTCGAACCAGAGGGGGTCCATGTCCATGACAATCAAACAGTATGATTCGATGTTCATTGTCAACCATTCACTGGGTTGATTGATGGAAAACTCTACACTGGAAACCTTTGTTTTAGCCAACCATTTTTAGCCAGTAGAGATCCTTGTTTGGCTGGTGGTTCAGAAAAAAATCCCCCCCGGATTTTGGATGGTTGGTCGATGCACAAGCATATGTTTCGCAGGGGTTGTAATCACCAGCCAGGTTGGTTCTTAGCCGGTTCTTAACCATCATTACCCTTGGAAAATCCACCATATATAGCCCGTTTACCTCTAGAAAATTTGTGATTCTTGGCCTCCAGGGAACCGTTTCCCACAGGACAACCATGCTACGTGCTGGCTTCCAACCGGGTTTCCTATTAAAAAATGGTGATTTTCCAGCGCGCCATGTGCGTTTACCCGTTATTAAGGTTTCGGGTTTCCATATCAAAAATGTTGATGTTCCATTGCCAAAGTAATTCGATACCTGATTTCCTAGGGTTTCCCTAGCGTTTTTCTCTGGCAAAGCGCCATGTTCGTTTCCCAGGCGCAGGGGCGGCAGACCCCTCGTGCTCCCAGGTGGTGGCATACCTTGGACTTCGCTTCTCCAACCGAGCACGGCAAGTCTGAGATCTCGAGGTGAAAGGAGATTTGGTAGGCAATATGAATCAACCAATAAGGAAATAGATTAATTAATATCAACAATTGTTGGTAATGGTTATTTGGGTTACCTATTGGAGATTAGGTAATGAAGTAAGGAGATTCATCAACCAAGAAGGAATATTTGAATATTGGCGATTGCTTATTAATGAACAAAATCAACCAACAACCAGGAATAACCAACAACAATCAACCAATCAGGAAATAACCAACAAAAATCCAATATTAACAGTTGACAATTGGTAATTAATCAAGCAATATCAATCAACCCCCTAGCCTTCCAGTTGCCAGTATAGCAGGTAACCAACCCCAAGCAACAATGGTAGAAACCAGCTGGTTATCTGGAAGGGTAGGGACCAATAAGGAAATAATCAACACAAATCCAACAATTATTGACAGTTGACAATTGGTTATTGATAACAAGAAAGGGGTGACCAACAATTGAGTGTTAAAATTCAAAAACAATATCCTGTTCCATATCGCCAACAATTAATATTGACAAGTGGTTATCAATTTTTGAAAGGGTATTAACCAATAGTCAATAGTTGAATAATCAATAAGGTAATGGAAACTAATAACCAACAATACGGAATATTCACCAACAATATCATCCACCAATATGGTAGGTAAGGAGATGTAACCAACCTGACTACCTGGAAATAGCTGCTTAATCTTAGTCATAGGTAATGAACATCAAGAATAACAAGGGGATATATCGACTTTAGAGGGGAATAATCACCAACAATTAATCATGTCATGAGTCAATATTGACCAACACGAAAAATGAGTAATGAACCATTATAGGGTAACTAGGGTAACATACTAGTACTGGTGAATTATGGTTAATAAGAACTAATGATATGGTGAATAGGACAAGGTGGTGGGGAATGATTACCAACAATAATAGGGAATGTAATGGTTGATGATGGGGGAACCAGAGGTACAGGGTGAACTGACCCAGCCACATGTGACAAGCAGACAAGCACAACATGGTTTGCTTGGTGGTTTGATTCACATTTTCTATTTTCTGAGATGTAATCATAAACACATGGGTGGTTGGCTAGCATTTTGTCATAGGGGTTGAAATCGGAGTTTTAGCTGGTAGTTGATAGTGCAAAAGTTATTATCATATGGATTTATTAGACATATTTAAGTTGTATACATAGGTTACCGACACAGGATATATTTTTATGAAGGTAACAGTAAGATTGAATTATGTTATACATCGGTTGTAAATCAAGTTATGTAGGTTTTGTGTAACCCAATCGCTATTGAGTTACACAAGTTATATAGGTCAGTAATTGGCAATTGCTAGGTGATAGTTATATACTTATAACAGTTGCAAAGGTAATTATGTGACAATTCATAGTTATATAGTTATAGAAAATATGTTGGCAATTAATTGGCAATTTATAGTTACATAGGAAACTAATTTGTATTTCATAGGTAATCGCTCTACAATCATCACAAGTATATTGTGGTTTCTGAAAACTGGGGGGTGGTCCCCTGTTGTGAGAACCACCCATATGCTTAACTACTAGGTCATTATTAGTTTTAATATGTTTATATATCAACATATATATATATACACATATATATTATATTTATTCATTTGGTTGGATGATATGGACATTTACATTTAACTATAGTGTATGATATGATAGCTCATTATTCTGTATATAATATTCATGTACATTCGGCCACTATGGGAAACATGTGATGGTTATATGCCCTCTAGCTGTTTTTTAGTGAATTAACCACTATATGGTTGACAATGCTGAACCTCTTTCGGATCGGAAACATATGATGTCTAGGAAGTGATACGCGTGATTAAGGATTATATAGTACGGTTATTGGTCAATTGTAGTGACTTCATAGTGATAAGAATTCTCCAACCAAAGTGAAGGTAACACCACCCTTAGCGGAACAAAGGATTTCAGACTGCTGATGAAAGCCTGCCTCGATCGCACTGGGCGGGCCCCGTGTGCGCCACAAAGATTGGTGACACGGCTGAGCAGTGACCTGCTTGTGGGTCTCGCACCAATTTTGAAATTGTCAATAATGAGTTGGCTGTTGGTTGGAAGGGATTGGAGCCAGGGGGATACCCTTCTAAAGCGAGGCCAGGAGCTAACAATAATGTTTGGCAGTAACGGTTCATGCGTCAAGGATGTCAATAGTGATGGACACGTTAGAGGTGAATCAATGGTGAATGGTGATGCTCAATGCTGAGAAAGGATTGCTAAACACTATGAACAATCATGCTTAGTGATGGTGGGGCGATGATCAATGATCAATCGACCTCAATGATGGATAATATACGTCGAGTCATGGTTAACAATTTGCAAATGCTGGGGTAGAATGAGCAACATTAAGCAACCACACTAGCTTTGTTTACAACGGGAAAATAGTGATCGTAGTCTGCGCTAGAAGGCATTGCAGGGACCAGATAAGACTAGTGAGCAATGTTTGGTTTAACAGTCAAAGAACCATTTGAAGTTGATTTACGATCGCTGATAGTGGATAGTGGCTAAGACTATAGGGAAAACAAGCAACAACCCCTGGCATCCTCTAGCTACCAACGTGGGACCCGGATAATCCATAGATGTCCACAGCCATAGCGGTAGCCCCAACACAAAAGGATCAGTGAAGCCTCAGTGGGCCATGCATTCAGACATTTTAGGGTCGGACTGGAGATGATTTTGCACCACCCGCGAGAAGACCCTTGAGCTCTTCAGCTGCCGACTAATATCGTTGATATGCAAAGGCAACCGTTGGACAATGAATCTTTTCCTTCGAAGGCATCAGAAAAAAGCTTGTGATGCCTGCGGCCTTGCAGCGTGAGTGTTGGCTCGTCGCCAACCAAGACGAGCGCATGTTTTAGTGGCAAGCCTTGTGCAAGCGGCCTTGATTTGGATGCTGCGGCTGTCGCGAAGGGATGAGGTATCAATCACGACTCAAGCCGCAGCGCAGGGTTGGCCCGACTCGCTCAGAGACTTTGTCCGTAGGTTTTGTGTGAGACATGGAACAGCACATGGAGTCATACTTCGGCTACACATAAACCTGAAAGGTAATTAGAGAGTCATACATCAACGGTGGAGTCTAATGGGAGGCCCATGAGATATCTAATGATAATGCATTGAAGTAATTTTTACGGATACACCATTTCGAACATACACATCAATGTTTTATCCGGCAAAACAAAATCGTGTGAACATGGGCGATTTGCAAATTCCCCACTCAGGATGAAAACACCTTCAAAAAGATGTGAACGTCGTAACAAAGAGTGCTCGTAACCTGCATGGACCTTCAATTGTTACGCAAATAAATGCACAATTGCTGGTTGTAGCACTTTCTAGTGATTCGTAGCCTTTTGGTGATTTGGGTAAACTCGTGCAAACTTATGAATACCAAACAGAACAGCATTTTGGCACCAACCTTCGTACAACAATCGTGCGCAAAGCGGGCGCATAAACCGATCAAACGAGCGCAAAACCCGTCAAACGGGCGCAAACAACAATTTCTGCCAGGAGCCTTCGGACAAAGTGCAAAAGACTAAAGTACCAAACGTGCAAACTCGGGCAGCTTTCCTTCAAACGAGCAAAAAACATTTCAACGAGCAAAAATCTAGGTCGGGCAGAAATTTCTGCTCCTTGGAAACTTCAGGCGTACTAACTTTTGTCTCTTATCTATTGCTTTCGTTCCGCCAGCATAGTGCCAAACGGCATACCGTTGGCATTGTATTTAAAAATGTTCTGGTTGGTAGATTGAGAATCATCTGCATCTGTAAATGGATCCTCAAATTTGATGTGTTGTTGACACCTCTTCATGTGTCCATAGGTACCGCCAAATATCAATCTGTGAACATGAGAGCCAGCCAAAACAGTCAGGTTGTGCAGAGGCTGTAAGCAGACCAGCTGTAAGTGATGCAGACCAGTAGACCAACTATCTGGATCTCTAAGTACGAACAAAAACCACCAACTATAAACCACAGTTTCTTCCACTTGACATATCAGTTGACCTGAGGCTTACGGGTACTTGAGGAGTAAACACAATGGATGGATGGCTAGTGACATCCTGTGATGGGTCCTGTGGCACTCCAGGGGCCCAGGGATGGTCCGGAGAGGTATCTTCCATCGGAACCTGAAACCTGCGAATGTGGGGACGCCTGGAGCTGCAGGTCCTGGTCTTTTGGGAGGTTGGTACCGTGGTCCCCCTGTGATATGCACAATTTCTTACCTCGAATCAAAGAAATTTCCTCAACATTTTCAGATTCTACTTGCTTTCTCCGATCGTGAGCACCTATGGATCTAGTAATCAAGAGCAAAGCGGAAAGAAAAATGCGATATCATCGACTTAAGTAGAAATCGAAAAGCACCAACCAGCAATTCTCAGGATTTGTGGGGAAACAGATGCTATTGTAAAACTTGGGGTGGCTTATACTTATTTATGCATGGCTGCATGACTGGTATGGAACTCATGACTGGAGCGAACTGCGCTGGTCGGCTGGTCATGTGGCAGCTGGCTCTTGGCACATCCACGTCTGTGAGCTGGGGCTGCTTCCAAGAGCAGGAAACAGATTGGAAGTCATTAGAATTCTATGGGAATCCAGTAAGGAAACGCAATCGCCAGAGGTTATCACCAGAATTTAATTGGACTCTTGGAATCCTAGCATAATTTTGGCAATAGCTGGGGATTCCAAGATTCCCTAGAATGTGATGAGCGTCGACTATTCTCATCAAGCCACTCATAGACAATTGCAGAGCCCCAAACTCACAAAAAAAGAAGACCCTGGATGTCCTTGTCCAACTAGCTGATGAGCAAACTGCGAGGGCAAGCTCCAGTGATCAAACGTAGCTGGCTGGAAAATTGTTATATCTTATTCAGAGAAACCCGCTCGGAAACCATCCAGTTTATTGGTAGATTTTCCAGCAACACGTGAACGAGAAGGGTAATCCAAATGGTGGTTTCTTAAGATGGGTCCCAAAGTTATGGATGGTTTATTAGTTCATTACTATAGACGAAGAACCAAAGCTGGTCAAGGGTACCATGCTGATCCCTACCTTTCTCCCAGAAGAACCGACAAGCACAGAACTCTGATGATCGCATCTACTGCACGTCGGCCATGGCTTCAGCTAATTTTCCTGCTGCTGGGTCTAGGCAGGGGCAATGGCCAAGTCACCGTGTTTAACAGTGATTGTAAAACAGTGATTGAACAAAATGCTTTTGGATCCTGGTTCGTTTACACAGAATACAAATAGTTAAGAGCACTTGCTAAGAAGTGGTTGGAATCAGTGATGCCTGGGTCAGCTTGAAATGCCAGCTTGTTGTTGGTTGATGATTTAAATCCATGGTTGGCCACTCAAGTCCGGGTCTTTCATGTGTACTGATGTGTACTGTAATTAATTGCGCATCCAAAATTGTGTTTCTTCCCAGCACCGCAAAGGATGGTTAAGATTGTTTCGACAATGGCAAACAATGATTGTGTTCATGTGGAGTTGTTCATAACACAAAGCTGAAAACCATGTACTAAGAAAATGTGTTTACATGGCGTACAACAAAAGACCCAACCATTGGACGAGCATCAGTGTGACAATCAGATTCGACACTAGACGTGCCCCTTTCATAACATCAAATTGTTTAAAATGTTTTGCTGCCGATTTAGAGGTCAACTACGAAGAGGCCACGGCGGCAAAGCTATCAACAGTGATGGTCATCCAAAATTACAGGGAGCTGGCCACAAATGGGCACAGCGAACCCCGCGAACCCTTGGACCGTGGAGCCCTCCGAAACGAGCCTTGGTAATCTGGGAACAGCCCTGGTTTTAATTGTGGTCTTTGAAATCGTCATTTTTACTTTTTCCACGGGTCTTGAATTGAAGCAAGATCAACTGACGATACCAAGGCGAGGTTAACCTGTGACAAATGTGGAGATCAGCTATGGTCAATCGGTTGGTTGGATATGTTTGGTTTGACCAACTTGTATTTGACCACAATATTATGTGGTTGTTCACTCAGCCGTAGTTGATGGTGTTGTTGGTGAATGATACTACCAATACTTCCTGGTTCAAGGATTCTAGACTACGACAGAACTCAATGGGATACGCAGGACCGTATCATGAGTCAAAAGTGGGTCAGTTTATCATTCAAGAACTTGCGGACCCATCTAGAAATTCACCTATATAAGCCTGCAACTGCTGTCATATCCCAGTTTATACAGTCTATCAGGAGAGGATTTTCTGGGGGGGGGGCCACTTGCAAAAATCATCCGTGAGCTGAGAGTGCTGGTCATTGCTGATCATTGGCCTCTGTTCATCATCATCATCATCAACAACTTTTATATCCTATTGCCTATGGTTCACCTTTTCCTCTTTAAGCATTATCCAACCACGACAAGTTGATCATCGTTATCACGACACCCACCACCGGCACTTCTTCACTGCACTGCTACGCTAGGCCATTGGATTAGTTTCGTTCACTGGTCACCTGGCAGTGCCACGCCTGGCACGCCACGGCGCGCCGTGGGTGGAGCGGAAGTGGCCCAGGAGGGCATGCGCGTGCGCGTGGGAATCAGCGCCTGGGCAGTTGATAGGTCTGCAGGTTTGAACAGGGATAAAAAGACTTTAGACCAGCTTGAATGTAGTGCTGGTGAAGCAGAGCTTATAGGTTATTTGATGGTTTATGAACATAGGTTTAGGATGGTTAAGGGAGGTTTAGAACTATGTTGAATGAAACAATCCCTGATCAAGAGTTTCTGTGGTTGTCTTAAATCCCTTGTACAGTAGTCTTTTGATGTGGTATGTTTTTGATGAAGGCACTCCACTATAAATCCAGTATAAATCCAACATTTTTCCTGTGATGAAAGTGCATCTCTAAGAGCTTGGCCTTTGCAACATTTTTGATTAGATCCCAGCCCTGTGTTCTGATTTCACCCACTTGGACTTTTGTTGGAATTTTGCAGCCTTTTGTTGGAATTTTGCAGCCTTTTTGTTGGACTTGTGTTGGATTTGTGCAGCCTTTTTGGGAATTGTGCAGCTTTTTGTTGGAATTGCGCAGCCCCCAGGAAACTCCAAATTCAGTTGGAATGTGCTTGGACTTTTGCAGGGCTGATAATTGTCCAATGGATTTCCCACAAAAATCTTGTGATCAAACCTAGACATTTCTGTCATGTGGGGCCTGAGAAGCCCTTGTGAGAATCAAACATGGAATGATCATTGTGATGTGGATATTATTGGGTTGGGTGTTGCTATTCAATGATCAATTGGTGGCATGTCATGTGGCAAATTGTCAGGGAATTTAGTTGGAAAAAGGTTGGAATCTTGCAGCCTGAAATTTGTGAAAACAGCTTGAAAAACCCCTGTAAGATGCTTTTTGAGGTTGGCTGGTGGGTGAATTAAGGTAGGTAGCTGTGGGATAATCATCCAGTTGTACATCCACTGGCTGGTGGTTTGATAGACATTTGTTGTTGTCCCATATGTATTGTCGCAAATGGTTGGCTGGTAGACAAGCATATGTTTCATAGGGGTGGTTCAACCACCAACCAGGTTTAGATCTATGTTGAATCAAGCAGAATTCAGCAGAACAATGAAGAACACTGTTTCAAGAAATGAGGATTCAGGAACCGTTCTTCGGTCAACGTTTGATATCATTTTTAATTTGCCAAGAGGGATTGAAGAGTCCTCTAGATGAGGTTCACCACGGTTGAGGTTTGCTAGGACCCTAGATGCTCGAGACGCAAGAGGACAACCAATGAAGCCATATAACCATTGACCAGCTCCAGGGGTTGTAAATAGGATCTCACCAAAGGGGTCCTGTGGGGGTCCTGTATTTGGAGCCAGGGCAATGTTTGTTATTTTTGTTGGTGCGAAACTTGAGCTCTCGGATCGTGGTCTGTTTGGGGAGAGTGGAAGATAACACCTTGTTGATTCCTGGTGAATACCTCTAGTCAATCATGGTGATCGAGCATGCTTTTGCAATGGTTTCAACAATGGCGAATGGTGTTCCAGCGTTCTTTGCGGGACATAGGTCGTGCGGCTGGGGCTATCCTATGTTCATGCTACTGTAAAGATGATTGCGTTGGATGAAACCAAGCTGAGATGAAAGCCCTTGGCCAATTAATGATGGCCAATGTCAACTGGAGGGATCCCTGGTTTCTGCTAGCCACGAGGCAAATGGACCCCAACTGAAGTGATCTTTTGAGGATCTATTGGTAGCCAATGTGTGGACAGGGTGCTAAATCATGCCACCCGAGACATCAACAGCTTTGCAACACGTGCAAGTCATGTGGTCAGGTGGTCAACCACCTGTATCGCCCACACCAAAAGAACACCTAAGAAGTTCAAGAAGATTCCTGACAACCCCTTACTGGTGATAGTTGATGCCAAGGTGCAAGGTCATGTGTGGTATGGCCATCCAAGTTGGCTCATTGCCATTGATTGATGTTCCTCTTTGAGCCCCTTTGTGGCTCCAAGTTGCAAAGTCACCATATCTCATTCCCAAAATGAGCAGTTGTGAAAGCCGTTTGGCTGAGCACATGTCATTTCAAGGAGCTAAGCCATGCATACCTACTTATATACCTAGTTCACAAGCGCCAGCAGAATCTGATGAAGCCTGGCTAGCTCTTGGGAGTAGCTCGATCTCCACAGTGGAACCGAGGTTACGAGTTCGAGGACGACGGTTACCCCGAAGACCTTGACTTGAACCCTGCTCTGGAATTCGTTTGCGGTCAAGGCTTTCCGGTGGTCGACATGTTTCCCAGGACTAGGACTATGCCGCCGCTCTCCCCTTTCAACATATATGTCATGTATCTTATCATGTCAGTTCATCTTATTGTTTGTTTTATTATGTTCGATTTTTTTTGGTTTGCACGTTTCGTAAATGTTGATAGTGGTGAGTTGTTTTGGAAGCTACTCGATCATCTAAGTCAGCCACACTTAAAGGTTCAGTAGGTTGATAAAGTGGGTTTTCACCATACTAGCGTCAGATCCCAAACTGTTGCAAAAGTATTGTTACTACTCTTGATCAATTTCAGCTGCACCACTTATGGGTTGGTGATGGTTGGTGGTTTATCGCCATTGATTACTACTTTGTTTTACTAACCCTGCTTTTTTGGTTTGGTGAAAGGATTGATTATGAGTTGGTTTATGGCTACTTGGCTTGAAGTACCCCTCTAATATCAATGGATTGTATATAAATTACAAAATGCAAATAGATAACAATTAGATAAATAGATAAGTAGATGATAGACAAACACATATACAGTAATAAACCATTTTGTTGGGGGGGGGGGGGTTCCCCTATGGCTTGAGAAACTGCCATCTTGGTTCCATCTCTCGTGTTGGGCCACGGCTCCAGGCGACGTGGTGCCTCAGATCGATCGCGCCGTGCAGGGCCTGAAGTTGGGCGATCGATGCTTCGTTCAGTGTACCTTGTGACATGGGAAGTCAGGGGACGAATCAGCATCGAATCAGCCAGTGTTATATATAGCACATTGTATTATATAGATTTTTCAATATACACTAATATATTAAATTATTAAATGATTATATATAGCAATGTTATTTATATATATATATACACATTAGTTGATGACTGATTAATGATTAGTTAATGATTGATTGATGATTAGTTCATGATTGGTTAATGATTAGTTTATGCTTCGCCACTTAGATCTAAGCGATAGGGATAGAATTCAAATAGACTGCAACTAATCCTCAGCTACTCAGCTTATGATGAGTTGATGCTCATTTGATTAGGGTTGATGATAGGGAGAGAATAACATCTAACTTGATCAGTTGGTAATTAGTTTTGGGGGTAGACCTTTTGACCGTTGGTTGGGAGGGAGCAAGGCCAGGGGAGCCAAGGGTGCCCAGGACTAGCATTTTAAATGGCCTCTAAAGGGGAGCCAGGCCAGGAGCTACCAGGCGGGTTCGAACCAAATGCTAGCTAATCAGCCAGTGATATCTATGATCCGATAGAATTCAACTAATCAACCAATTGGCTTAGATACGATTGTTCAATGATTAGTTTATTGTTACCCTTTGGTAAACTAAACTGGATTCAAAAAGCACCATTTATAGCTGGTTTCCCAAGGTTTCCTATAGACAATATGGTCCTATGGTGATTTTCCACTTCCGTGTTAGTTTCCCAGAGTAGGGATAGTAGCCTTATAGCTCCGGCTCATTGCTGGGTATTATATTCCAGTCATAGGAATTTCCCGGCAACTTTGTATGGTGACGACTTGGGTCCCCAACAGTAGCTGCATTTGAATCATGTTTCCGGATGATGAAGGATGATACAGTTGGGTAACAGCAGTGAAACCAGCAGTTTCAACAGATGAATTGGGATGATGCAGATGGCTAACAGATGATTCTGCAGATGATTAACTGCTCTTGTAAAGGAATCACAGATCGATTTTCGCTGGAAAACTGTTCCTGGCAAGCAGGACCAAGTGATACTCAACAAGCAACGGCTATTGACTGCTGGGTTTGCCGGAAACCGCCAATGCCGCCCCAGTGTATTGGTTGGTTGGTCGGTATGCAGTGTTGATGGGTGAGAACCATCAACTTTATTGCTGCAATTTCCCAAGGAAACCAATATTTCCAGGTTATCCACATGAAGCTATTGACAAAGCTTGGTTGGTTGAGGTTACGATCATCTCAGCATATCTCAGCTAATTATCAATTCAGGTTTGATGAAGATCTCTAGGTTGACACGCCCAATCCAATCACTGTGAGGCGACGAGACCAACCCCCTCTTCGGCTTGCGCGACGCCAGCAAAGTGATCGCGGTGCCACGTACCGATGTCGCTGCCGACGTGGGTGAGGTGGTTTCCCTGGTGAAACACGGTGGTGCAGGCGTGGTGCTGAAGGCCACGGATGAAACTCTGCTGGTAGACTTCAACCACCCACTGGCTGGACAGCCGATGAATGTGACCATTACGTTGCTGGCGGTCGAGGAGATTTCTCCTTTCAAGGAGCTTCGTGTGGTACGTCTCCGTGCCGGAGATGCTAAGACCTATCCCATCTTCGGGGATTGGGTCACGCTTCACTTGGAGATCTACCATGATGGCAAACTGCTGAGCTCCACTCGCGAAAATGGATCGCCATTACGAGACTTGGAGCACCTGGCATTGATCTGGTGCATCTGGGGTGTCCCTGGAGGATTGGAGCTACCCCACAGCCTTAAACAAGCCCCGAAGCCAAGAAGTTGAACTTTCAGCTGGCAGGGTGTTGATATATAATGTTTCACTGCACCCTGCTTAGTTCAAGTCTTAAGTGTTAACAGTCTCCAGTGCCCGGTCCGGCCAGTCACTTGAGAATCACTTATGAACCATCGATATCCAAATGTCCATCGATATCCATCAATATCCATCAATATCCATCAACATATCCATCAACATCCATCAACATCCTTTAATATCCATCAACATCCATCAACATCCATCAACATCCATCAACATCCATCAACATCCATCAACATCCATCAAAATCCATCAACATCCATCAACATCCATCAACATCCATCAACATCCATTAATATCCATCAACATCCATCAACATCCTTCAATCACGCACCTTTATTCTTGATCATTCCGAACCATTCATGGGACATCATGGCACCTGAAATCGCTGGTGCTGAGGATACCACTTGGGCCTTGAAGATCTTCGACCTGGTCGCCGTGGCTTTGAACTGGGCCTCCAAGAAGTTTCCCTTGGGGAAGAGGCCTCCATCTACGTCCCCGCGCACTTGGCATATGGTGCCAGGGGTTCCATTGAGCAACAGATCCCGCCCCATGCGGATCTGGTGTACAAAGTGGAGCTGTTGGATGTTGAGTCTGAACTGGAGTTGGCACTGTAAGCCGCCCAAAAGAGCGATTTGCGGATTTGCGCTGCAGTGAGGCTGTCTAGATCTTGATGCTGTAGATTTGGTGGTGTGCAAGGGAGGTTGGGGGGTTAGGTTTCATGTGTATGATAGTGTATATGTTCGTATGAGGCACACATGCTCAGTATAGTACACACACGTGCCTGTATACATATATGCTTGTTTAACTGCGTGTCCAAGCACATCAAGGCGCTTTTTTGCTTATCTCTGCCATAGATCACCAGGAGTCACAGTCATGCCTTCGTTCGAACAACTAAATTGATGTGCACACATGTATGTGTGACACATTTGTTTATATTTCCGTTCATACGTACATGTGTGCATGTTTAATTAAGCATTATTTCACTTTGTCACACTCTTGAGGGCGCGACTTCCCAGGTTATTGTAGTAGCAGGAGTAGGAGTAGGAGTAGGAGTAGGAGTAGGAGTAGGAGTAGGAGTAGGAGTAGTAGTAGTAGTAGTAGTAGTAGTAGTAGTAGTAGTAGTAGTAGTAGTAGTAGTAGTAGTAGTGTAGTAGTAGTAGTAGTAGTAGTAGTAGTAGTAGTAGTAGTAGTAGTAGTAGTAGTAGTAGGTGAAACTTCCTGTTTCCTTGTTTGCTGAGCTCATTTACAAATCGGTTTCACATCTGGACTGCAGCAAAGGGTGCTATCATAACTCATTGCATTAAGTATTCCCACTAGTACAGTTGATGCTATTTCGGAACGTGTTGCTTGCTTGCTATCTTCTATCATGGACTATCTGCATGGAGGATCGATCGAGCTAGCGATGGAATTGGGTGTGATTGCTGGTTGCCAAGCATATACCATCGATAATCATTGCTGACTCACAAGCAGCGTTTTTGGGGTCCAAAGCCATGATGTCCCACCCTATAGCTGGTGAGTTTCCGTAGTATTGATGATGGCTGTGAACCGCTGGACGGTTAGTAGGTACCACCATGGTTATGGAGAAAGCGTTTCTTTGCTCTTCGGCAGTGTCCGTTCTCAAACAAATCATGGGCACTGACTGGCAGAACCACTATGAACCATCAGCAAGCAGCCGGTTTCAAATCATTTAGCCTTTATGTTGTTGTTATACCTCCAATGATTGCTGGCGATTCTCCTTATTCACCATCACATACTGGTATTTGATACACTTAACCATCAAGTTAGCCATCAACTTAACCAGTGCTTCCTGTTATTTTTGGTGACAAAACATCATCAACTATCGTTAACCATCAGCCACTACAAACCCAAAAGATACTGTAGCGCCAATAACCACGATAAACAGTACAACCACCCTATAACCTTTCTAAAATCCCCTTATAACCCTCCTATTAACCCCCCCAGAACCACCCTACAAGCCCCTAGAACCATCTTATAACCCGCTATAAACCTCCTATAACCCCAAAAAACAAGCAGAATAACCTCCCTATAACCCTTCTACAACCTCCTCCGAACCCCCCTAGAACCATGCCTTACATCTCCTATAACTCCATGGCTTCCCAGTGCCCAGGTTCTGATCACCAAATCTGGCACCGTGAAGCTGTCCGACCTGGCGCGGTGTCAGCCGCTGAGGATGGTGAATTGGCCATCAACCACCATCATCATTGGCCAAGCGATTAAGTCGTAGAAATATAACAAGGGATATATATATATATATTTATTTATCCAGCAGTAGAGGATGAATGATGAATGATGATGAATGATGATGAATGATGATTATTGACGGGACGATGTTATTTGATAATTTAAAAAAAATATGTGGATGATGACACTGATGATGAAATGATGAATGATGATGGTGGTTGGTTGGATGAACGATAGTGGTTCATAGTGAATAGTGATGGTGGTTGATGATGATGATGATGATGATGATGATGATGATGATGAATGATGGTGGTTGATGATGGATGATGCATGATGAATGCTGAATGATGAATGATGAACTATGAATGATGCTGATGATGAGGAGGATGACGATGATGATGATAATGATGATGATGATGATAAATGATGGTGGTTGATGATGAATGATGATGACCGTGATGATGACCATTATCATGACCATGATGATGATGATGATGATGATGATGATGATGATGATGATGATGATGAGCATGATGATGATGATGCTGAAGATGATGAATGATGATGGTTGATGGTGAATGATAAATGCTGAATGATGAATGATGAATGATGAATGATGAATGATGATGATGATGATGATGATGATGATGATGATGATGATGATGATGATAATGATGATGATGATTGACAATGATGATGATGATGATGATGATGATGATGATGATGATGATGATGATGATGATGATGATGATGATGATGATGATGATGATTGACGATGATGATGATGATGATGATGATGATGATGATGATGAATGATGAATGCTGAATGATGAATTATGAATGATGCTGATGATGATGAGGAGGATGACGATGATGATGATGATGATGATGATGATGATGATGATGATGATGATGATGATGGTGGTGGTTGTGGTGGTGGTTGATGATAATGGTGATTATGATTGTTTTGATGTTGAGTGACCGCTAAGTGATGGTTGATTATTTGTGGTTGATGGTGAAAAGCATGAATGAAATCATTATCCTTACCCCATCAGCTATCAATGGCCGAGATCGAGGTTGTCTCCATGGTGGTACCTCCTTGGCCCATCATCATGATCATCATTAGAGTAACCAGCCAGCTCTGGGAGTACACCATGGACAAACTCATACTTTGGGTAGATTGATAGTTCGAAAATCACAAGACTTGATTCCTGAGTGACCTACTAGTGGATTGTTGATCTGCATAGCAATAGCAGTCGTAAGTCCGACGAGTCGCTTGCCTTGGTGAATGAAGGACCGTCGTCCGGAGGTCAGGACTCAAACATTCGAAGGGCGGCCATGACCCACTTCATTGGAAGTACAAAAACACAGGGGCTATCCGGTTTACATCAGTTCAGTATACCATAAATAGAAATTATCATACCGTAATATGAATACCTAGTTGTATTTATATATGGTAACTATATTTCACTATTCATAATTATGTTATACCCCAATTTATGTTCAGTATACCCCGTGTAGTTGTAAAGGATGATAACTCGAGGTCCTCTGTATCAGGCCTACAACTTGCCAGGGTACCTTGGGATTGGCTTCGGTCAGTCCTTCCACGCAATGAATCCAACAGATCCAGCGGTGATTTCTCAAAATCAGGGACCCATAGGGACCCCAAAAATGGATGGTTTATTACTACTGGTTGGTGCTTTCAAACATTTACTATTTTCCACAGCAGTTACTAGCAATTGGTTGGTTGACTTATCTTTTTTCATAGGGGTTGAAACCACCAACCAGACTACAAATGGCTAATACCGGATGATTCGGGGGGTAGCTAATTTTGAGAAGCACCCAAATGACCAAACTTGTCCAACTGTTTGGATGTTTGGACGTGAACTATACTACCATTTTTTTTCGCTGGTTAAGGCTCGTCCGTAATACACCCATACAAGACAATCCAGATCATCCAGTTCTTCTTTATCCATACTTCAATCAAATACATTGTTCCTAGTCCTTGACATACATTGTTCCTAGTCCTTGATCTAGTGGCTCGCTTGTCTGCTCATCCGTGGGTGCGTGCGAAAGTCAAAACACCTGGTTGTTTGACAAGCTCGGACCGCGACACATGCATCAATTTGTTTAATCTACCAACAGGTTATGGTATGTTATCTGGTTGGTGGTTTTAACATTCTTTATTTCCCTAATAATCATGAACAGATGGTTGGTTGATTATACAATACGTTTCATAGGCTTTGAAACCACCAACCAGTAATAGTTGTTGTTCCGTAAATCGTGTTGAGTGAAATTTGCTTAGCCCATGAAGTGTACAGTAGCGTGCAATTCAGGTGTTGATATCAATGATACAGATAATCCCTGTCTTTTAACGCATATTTAGAGAGAAGTTGACAGTCTGTGACTCCTTGTATTAGCGTGTTGAAAAGGAATTGTTCAATGAGTTCAATGGATCTGAAACCTATTGAAAGGCTAAACCAGTACTAATAATCTGATCTAATATGTAGGTTAGGTGATTTCAATGTAAGTTAAGCATAGTCCAGTGCTACAAATCAATGAACGCCTTAAGGCTTGCGGGGCGCAGGCTCACGGGCGTTCCTTCGATGCCCCGCTGGTGGCCTATACTCCACTGGACGGGGGGTCGCGCTGGACCAAGCTGGTCCCGGGGAAGCAGGTTCATTGGGGAGGCTTTCTACATGGGAAGACCCGCTTGGCTACCGGAAAAAAAAAACTACTTCCATGATCGGCTATGATCCTGTTGATCCATGGATCCTGTTGATCTTCCCATGGATCCTGTTGATCTCCCATTAAAGATGATAAAGGGGGAAGACATGGGAAGACGCATCGATTATCATGACTCGAACCGCACCTCAATGACCCGCCTGAGGGCTTGGGACAGCCAGCACCGGTGCAGCCACAACTCCGTAACGAGCCACAAACTGGCACCACTGGAAGTTTGGATACCATTGGCCATGGGCCCGTTGCGGCCCGTTCAGATCGCAAGTTGGCACCACTGGAAGTTTGGAGCTCTCGTGGACTCACAAGTTGGCAACAAGGTATCACTGGTGTTCATTTTTTGGACGTTGGTATGGTTGAACAAGTTGGCAGATCGCTCCTTTCGTATGGAAAGACCGACCACTTGGACGTAAGTTTCAGGACGGGCACCCCATTCAACCATGCCTTAAAAACTACTTGACTTTACCATGAAACGACCAGTCATTGGGATACCCTCTTGAATTATGGACAGAAGTGATCTTGTACAGTATTTTGAATATTTATCTATGCAAAAAACATGCTACATGGATATAGTGGTTGATCTCCCTCGCAGTTTTCCGTCCTGTTCCACTGCACAGGAGGTTCCTGAACGCGATCATTCTTCGCGTGAGGCAGCTGATTGAGTCCCTGACACTGCATCCATTCAGCTGCTTACCACGACGTGAGACTGTTCATGCAACCAGGAAAACACGAGACTGTGACTGCTGTTGGTAGCCTCAGCAATCATTTATCATCATGGGAACCCATACCCACAGTCCCACAGTACAAGCTTAGTATTGATTTGGACCATCCAGTACTACAGACAATCTTGTCTCATAGGGTTTTGGCAACTACTCCTTTTGGTGAATGACGCGCAGGCGAAGCTTCCGAAACAAGGAATATTGGATAACCCTCCATATGATGGTTTCTCAAGCCATAGGGGACCCCCCAAATCATCCATTAATAGTCATTTAAAGTAATGAACCAACATTTTTTGGGCCCCGTATGGCTTGAGAAACACCCATATAACCACTATATTAACCACTATAAATTCCATCATTAACTCCATCTGTCTTGGGAAACTCATGGCGTGGGGACCACTTGAATTTCTGCAGATGGCGCGTCTCTATTACTTGGCCCCTGAGCGCGTCCTTCGAAAGGACCTGGCGGGTTGGCTGCGTGTTACGATACTTGAGATAAGATTTTTTGGTTTTAATAGTGTTAAGAGCTTTAGTGGTACAATGCGTGTTAATAGCGAATTATACAAGATGTGTGTTACGATACCTAGATACTATAGTGAATAGCTATAGTGGTTTAATACATGTTTTATCCCAATGACTTTGGAATGGTTGATTGACATTGATTGACTAGAATATATGCTGGTTGGTGGTTCTAAACATTTTTATTTTCCCCAATGACTTTAGGGATAGATGGTTGGTTGACTCATATTTTTCATGACGAGGTTGAATGAACCAACCAGATAGCCAGCCAATAGTGATCTCGCACCAATGAGCAATAATATCCAATGATACATTTGTGTGGATGAGTAGCTCGTGCAATCACTAACGATCATCGAATGACCATACTAATCATCAGCTAATGAGTATTATTGGCAGCCTTGGTGATATTCCAAGATTGATCAAATGATCAACAATGATAGTGACCAATGAGTCAAGGAGTACTACTTGATACTACTGGTAGATCTAACTCCAGTTGATAGCAATGTTTGATAGTCATTATCATTCAGTGGATTGTAATTGTTATGATGATGTTACGATTAAATTGGTAGATAGTCATTAGCTACTAATAATGTTATGACTAATAATGAATGTTAATCTAGTTGATTAGATAGTCATTATCGTTAACTACTACAATGATCGTCTAGTTATGACTAACCATGATTGTTTCAGCAACTTCAAATATTGCTGGTTTTTCTGTTTTAGCAACTCAAATGGCTGTGGGTCAGTTCACCCTTAGTCCCCCTGGTTCCCCTATCATTAACCATTAGTTTCCCTATAGTTTGTTGGTTATTAGCCACCATGAAATTGGTTGGTTAACTGCTTGACCCATAGCCTTGTTGAATCAGAGGGTTGAATCCACCAACTGCTGAGCCACCCGCCCTAGGAGATCTATGGCTCAAAGGTGGATATTTGGCCCGGCAACGCAGTTGGGGCGGATCACGGATGTGTTTCCCGCCCCCCCCCCGCCGCTTGCAGCAGGAAAGGAAACATGGGCATTTGCTCACACGATGTTACATGACCATGGCTTCTAAGAACATAGATTGGCTTCAATAATGTTCAATATACATTTGAACAAGGGGTGCCCAAATGTATATTTTTGAGTTGAGGACGAGTGAAATTGATTGAAAGTTCAGCCGAATTGGACTACGATTGGGAGGGACCGTTGCACGACGCCGGCGTTAGCGACTGAGGTCCATTGGTTGTCTCCTGGCAGAGGCGCTTGTGGCCCTCACCGGGTGGAGCTTTCGCTCAACTTGGGAGTATTGAGATTCCCTACTAGTGATAATCCAAAGGCTAGTAACTCTAATCATGATTGGTAATGAATGATGATTGATTATTTATAATTGATTATTTATATATATATATATATATAATTGATTCCCTTATCATAATGATTAGCAATTGAACATCATAGTCCAAAGGGAGTGAAATACTATGACAACAATCAATAGCACTAGTAATTGATTGTTATCATTCCTTTGGTATGAAGCGGCCGCGAAATGATTCATCCAAATGTCAACAATAGATCATATATGATTGTATTGTTGTCTTGATGGGTACAGTTGTAGGTAACAACTGTAATTAATCCAGTTCTATGCGGTTCATTATAGCCTTCTAATAAATAGTAATGAAATATGAGGAAAGTAATCCAAGTGTAATGCAACTCCTGATTGAATATATGGCTTCTTGTCAAAACAATGTACCCCTGTTTCCCCCATCGTTAACCATTGTTTTTTCAACTATTATTGTTGGTAATTATCCCATATTATCCCCCCTTAGTCTTGGTTCTTATTGACCCATAACCATATGGCTTTTTGTCAACACCTTTGTACATTGGCTCAGAGCCCATCCCATGACCCTGCACTCCTGAGCTGTTGGGGTGTGAGCTATGAGCCCATAGATTTTTGGACAGTTGGACCTGTAGCAATATACTGCAACCAAGAACCGTTGACTGTACCAAGAAATCAGCAACAACATGCAAACCTCAATGGTAGACTAACCTGGAAGCTATAAACATCATAGCCTAGCGAAGCTATAGACATCAAAATAGCTTTGGTAGCTGCTAGCTATAGACTTCATAGCCCAGCATCATAGCTGCTCGGGTTCGGGGAACGGCTTCTAGCGCAGCTGGTGGGTCACCTGTGAGGGAGCTCGGTAGGCTGTCCTGGGGCACCCGCTCTTCGAAGCCGCTCGTGAGGCGCCAACCTGCAGGGAAACAAACGAGAATCTCAGGTTGGTTGGTTTGGTCCCTGGTGGTTGATCACTTGGTTTCTCAAGCCATACCCCCAGCCATTAAAAATGGTTAAGAATTTTGATAGTAAGCGACGATAGTGGGGGATATACCAACTAGATGGTGGCTTCTCAAGCCATAGGGATCCCGTAAAAATGGTTGATTTATTACTAAGAACGACCAATTATGGATGATTTGGGGATCCCCCATGACTTGAGAAACACCCACTTGGTTGGTTGGGTGGTTGAAGAATCAATACTGGAAGCAAGCCTATTTCCGCAACATCCGGATCATCACGACAAGGCGGGGATGAGAAACTTGATCAGATGGTGATGTTGCAAAATGTCCAGATGGGAGGTCATAGCCACATTGATAAAGAATATTAGTGCCGAATGAGAGCATCCTAATCTTTCCCACTTCTCACTTGCAATCGCCAAAGTATGTCACCTGGATATGGCGACACCATTACTTTCAATCTTTCAACTGCTACGCCCATGTTTGGCGTTTTGATCGCCATGCTCGCTTTATGATATATTTGTAATATTGATATATATATATATATATGTGTGTGTGTGTTTCTATCTATAATAGTATTAAGTATTAATGCTTATTTATATGTTATATATTTTTTACGTACATATTATTTTTAGAATGGGAGCTGATTTTGATCTATGGGTTACTATCTACCCTTGAACCGCTGAGCAGGTAGGTCAGCGGTACTTTGAGCTGAAGCTGACAGGGAAAATCCATGACAGGGAGGCTTCATGACCATTCGCCAAGGAATCCTAGTCGGTAGCCATGGCTCACCCGTTGATAGCTATTTGAATCAACGTGTATCATCAAAAACAGAACATGTTCCAGTTGCCATCCCTACCCAACTGGTCCAAACCAACGGCAAGTCACAGCCACAGCAAGTTGGTTGACTCATGTTGACTCTAAGTCAGGGAGGTGTGGCACCTTGGCCGATGTAGGTGGAATTGCTCAAGCTGATATTTCAATTTCGTGGCACTCCAGGGTCGCTTGGTCGGCACAGATTCGGATACCCGAAACCCTCTCGAAAAAGTTGTGGTTGATGGTTGTATGTTTTTTTGTTGTAAATCAGCAGCCCAGAGGATAAACAGTCGGTAAAGTGAGTATCGGTTCGAACCATGTCTTAAAGGCGTTAAAGGTGTTAGACGTTATTTTGGAAATACCTAGCTCTATAGACTTTGGCTGAAGCATGCATCATTGTTGTGAGCCCATTAGATTTTCTTTTCCAACATGTTCCAACCACAACTGGATAGCGTTGAGCGCTACTTGTGTTTGTGGTGAATGGCCCGTGACTATGAAGAACAGATGTCGTCATAAATGTTACAAATCCATGTAACCAGCACAGTAACAGGTGACGGCTACATTTCGTAACAGTGATCGTCCATGACTATGATCCATCATAGCTATGCTTTTTCGCTGTGCATGATTTAGATGGTGGACAGCTAGCAGGTGCAGCTCTGAGTGGTCGTAACATATCATTGGCTTTGCCCACAAATGGTGGTACCTACGAAAACCAACCAGCTGGGTCATTGATCGACAAAGCAGCCATCAATGCTTGGTAAGTTATATGGCTGTGGTAGGGGAGAATGCCCAACAAAACTGTAAGGGAAACAGCCTGGTTAATGATAGGGGAACCAGGGGGACTAGGGGTGAACTGACCCACAGCCAACCCAAAATCAGCTGATACGCAGTTCGTCCAATGCGCAAGTTTCATTGACTGTATGCCGGGATTTGTTAGAGGCGAAGAGGCCATACGCATTCGACGAATTGCGACTAGGAACTATGGTTTATGGGTTGAACACGGCTGCGAACCATAGCCAACACAGATCATGGACGACTAATCGTAGGCATACTACCTGGATCTGATACTACCATTGATACTAATGCATAGGTATACCTAATCATCGGTAATCATGATGCTACCACAATCACGGGGGTATCGCAGCGCTAGTGGATGAGCTTTGGGAGCAGGGTTGGTGGAAGCCATCACTGATGGAAGTTGATGAACTAAGTAGGGATGCAGTAGGATTTACTAGGACATAGCAGGACTTAGTAGGACTATATGACATATCCAGTAGTTATCAACCGATCATGGATAGTTCATGATGAAGTTTGATTACACATTGTTGATCCGTTGGTAAATACTCAACAAGTGAAATGTAAGACTATCAGCAGTTGTTTAGCTTCTACTCAACAACTACAGGAAATATAACGTGAATCGTCAACACTTTCCCATTGCACACCTTGGACAATTGCTGATTAGTAATCAATCAGTGCTATAATGTAATATTACCAATAATCAACCATGGATAATAGTCAGTATCAATGGTTGGCAGTCAACCATTTCATAAACATCCATCATTATGGTGCTACTTGTTTAAAAGTAGCTACAGCACCATACAATGATGGTAAAGGGCATTTGGGTGAACAGTTGATCCGAATAGTTTGTCACGATTGACCAACAGGGCGAGTTGTCAGGCAGTTAACCACCAACAGTAGGTGGGTAACAACCAACAATAAGAGTTGGAAAACAATGGAAAACAATGGTTCATAATGGTTCACCATGGGTAGAGCGCTTGGACCCACAACCATACTACTTTCATCTACACGATGGATACGGTTTGTGACTGCATTAGTAGCTGGACTGGTTTGTTTTGTCAGTGATTGATAGCTCACGTAGTTAATGGTTGACTACATCAACTAATTAACATAAGTATATCAACTGTTGATCAGTAGTTGCTACAATTGGTTCATGGTCGACTTCGGGATAGTGGATATACGATTCATGAAGTGATAATACAGCAGGATTACTCAGCAATCCCACACATCGCGCAAGCTGCTGAATGGTGAATTTTTGGTTGTGGCACTGCAATAGTAGGACTCGACTGTATCAATACTGTAGCTCTACCACCATAGTATTATAGTAGAAGTAGTAGTACCACTACTTGTACTACTACTACTACTACTACTACTACTACTACTACTAGTACTAGTACTAGTAGTAGTAGTAGTAGTGGTAGTAGTGGTAATAGTAGTAGGACTAGTAGTAGTAGTAGTAGTGGTAGTAGTGGTAATAGTAGTAGGACTAGTAGTAGTAGTAGTAGTGGTAGTAGTGGTAATAGTAGTAGGACTAGTAGTAGTAGTAGTAGTGGTAGTAGTGGTAATAGTAGTAGGACTAGTAGTAGTAGTAGTAGTGGTAGTAGTGGTAATAGTAGTAGGACTAGTAGTAGTAGTAGTAGTGGTAGTAGTGGTAATAGTAGTAGGACTAGTAGTAGTAGTAGTAGTGGTAGTAGTGGTAATAGTAGTAGGACTAGTAGTAGTAGTAGTAGTGGTAGTAGTGGTAATAGTAGTAGGACTAGTAGTAGTAGTAGTAGTGGTAGTAGTGGTAATAGTAGTAGGACTAGTAGTAGTAGTAGTAGTAGTAGTAGTAGTAGTAGTAGGAGGTAGTAGGTAGTAGGTAGTAGGTAGTAGGTAGGTAGTAGTAGGTAGTAAGGTAGTAGGTAGTAGGTAGTAGGTAGTAGGTAGTAGGTAGTAGGTAGTAGGTAGTAGGTAGTAGGTAGTAGGTAGTAGGTAGTAGGTAGTAGGTAGTAGGTAGTAGGTAGTAGGTAGTAGGTAGTAGGTAGTAGGTAGTAGGTAGTAGGTAGTAGGTAGTAGGTAGTAGGTAGTAGGTAGTAGGTAGTAGGTAGTAGGTAGTAGGTAGTAGGTAGTAGGTAGTAGGTAGTAGGTAGTAGGTAGTAGGTAGTAGGTAGTAGGTAGTAGGTAGTAGGTAGTAGGTAGTAGGTAGTAGGTAGTAGGTAGTAGGTAGTAGGTAGTAGGTAGTAGGTAGTAGGTAGTAGGTAGTAGGTAGTAGGTAGTAGGTAGTAGGTAGTAGGTAGTAGGTAGTAGGTAGTAGGTAGTAGGTAGTAGGTAGTAGGTAGTAGGTAGTAGGTAGTAGGTAGTAGGTAGTAGGTAGTAGGTAGTAGGTAGTAGGTAGTAGGTAGTAGGTAGTAGGTAGTAGGTAGTAGGTAGTAGGTAGTAGGTAGTAGGTAGTAGGTAGTAGGTAGTAGGTAGTAGGTAGTAGGTAGTAGGTAGTAGGTAGTAGGTAGTAGGTAGTAGGTAGTAGGTAGTAGGTAGTAGGTAGTAGGTAGTAGGTAGTAGGTAGTAGGTAGTAGGTAGTAGGTAGTAGGTAGTAGGTAGTAGGTAGTAGGTAGTAGGTAGTAGGTAGTAGGTAGTAGGTAGTAGGTAGTAGGTAGTAGGTAGTAGGTAGTAGGTAGTAGGTAGTAGGTAGTAGGTAGTAGGTAGTAGGTAGTAGGTAGTAGGTAGTAGGTAGTAGGTAGTAGGTAGTAGGTAGTAGGTAGTAGGTAGTAGGTAGTAGGTAGTAGGTAGTAGGTAGTAGGTAGTAGGTAGTAGGTAGTAGTAGTAGTAGTAGTAGTAGTAGTAGTAGTAGTAGTAGTAGTAGTAGTAGTAGTAGTAGTAGTAGTAGTAGTAGTAGTGGTAGCAGTAGTCGTTGTTGTCGTCGTCGCAGTGGTAGTATAGTAGTAGATGGAGTAGTATGAGTCATTGGAGTAGCAGGAGTAGTGGAAGTAGTAGGAGTAGGATAGGAGTGGCGTCGATGACACAGTCCATGGGAGAGTTGTCTTGTTTACTCCCAAAGTGATTTTTTTCTCGTGCGTTATTGCAACCAGCATCCCTTTGAACATGTTGTAGTCACATGCACTGCAATGTAATGATATGTCAATGTGATATACCTTGACCATCCCTGACCTGCAATACTATGTGAACATATGTGGTGGTTTCTCAAAATAGGAAAACCCCCACTTATCATCCCATATTAATCATTGTTTGTCAAGAAACCATCCATAAGTTGGGGGTCCCCTATGGCTTGAGAAACCATATAGTCGTTGTTGAATCACTCTTGTTGGTGATTATCGCCTAGTACCGCCTATCATCCATTATGAGCCATAGTTAGGCCACTTTTAACCGTTGTTACACAATTTTTAACCGTAGTTAAACCACCTTTAACCATACTTAGCCGTACCTTCAATTTTGAGCCCTTTCTCGCTGGCCGTGCAGCCAAGGCCCGGGTTGTGGCCGGATGCCATGACTTTCAAGAACTATTCCGTGAAGTTTCTTGGTGCTGTCAGATGGATGTTTCTCAAGCCATAGAGGTTCCCAAACATGGTTGGTTTACTACCAAAAAATGACTATTAATGGATGATTTGGGGGTCCCCTACTTCTCGAAACACCTGTATCAAGCTGCTCGTGTCTTTCTTGGGGCCAAAGCATGACCAGCTAGATTATCAACATATTTGGTTTGTGTGAATGGTTGAATATAGATTGGCATCCAAGTGTGTGTTGCCAAAACCAGCGGATCGGTCGATGATCGCAAAACAGTAGGCCTAACAACTGACACGACCAAGCCACTGCTTGAAAACTTAGTGAGAGAACTGGGTGATACGAAAGGAAGAAGCACCCCGTTGATTGCTATTAATTATCATACACCTGCCTGGCAATTCACGAGCCAAAATGAGAAATCCAGGCTGGGAATAGATATCTCAAGGAAAATGCTAGGGAAGTGTATACCTGGTCGTTTTTTCCATTGGGCCTGTGACTTCCTGTTGCAAGCAGTTTTGTATGGTGATTGTCATTGATGGAGGCCAATCAATGCCAATCACACCGCAAACACGTGCATATGCATATTCATGTTTATTTTAACAGATGCAAATATATGTATATATAAAAAAAATATATATATATAGATTTGAAACACTATATACTATATATATGTATATTTCTTTATTTATGTATCTATTTATTTACACACTGTATTTATATATATATACATACTAGTTGCATTTGTGCATGTACATAGTGTATACATAAATACACACGGATATATGTGTGATTTGTTTTCGAAATTACCTTTTGTTGGGGCTGATGTGGTGTGGTGATATTCCCCATGTTATTCCGAGTATCTAAAAAATGGTCCATGGAAAGATATAGATATATAAATGAATAACTGAATATTGATACATATATACATATATATATATATATACATATACACCCAGGAAGGCCCTATACTCTGTGGTCAAAACAAAGGTTTCCGGTAGATTTTCCTACCGACTGACCTACTGACAGTGAGGTTTCCCATCTTCAAGCCGTTCGACCTGCAGCTGGCTGGGCGATTGGAGGGCGTTGATGGAGCCCAAGCAGCTGCTCTGTTGCTGCAGGCGGGGGAGAAGAGGGTGTCAGACAGACACTGTTTATGTAGATTTATGATATGCATACTGCGTATATACATATATATATATATGTGTGTGTGTGTGTATGTTCGTATATACATGGATTTGTCTGTATGTAATCTAGTGTAGTGTAGCGTAGCGTAGCGTAACGTAGTGTAGTGTAGTGCAACGTAACGTAACGTAGCAAAACTCAATGTAACGTAACGTAATGTATTGTAATGTAATGTAACGTAATGTATGTATGTATGGTAGGTATGGTATGGTATGATCTGGTATGGTATGGTATGGAATGGTGTGGTATTGTATGGTATGGTGTGGAATGGTATGGTGTGGTTTGGTGTGGTCTGGTGTCTTCTGGTATGGTATGATATGATATGATATGGTATGGTATGGTATGCACGTATGTATGTAAGTATGCACATACATGTAGATAAGTCGATAGACAAGTTAATCAGCAATGATTATGCATACATGCATACCTTTTTTATGTAGGTGTGTAGATATTTGCATAGATGTAGATATATGAATATGAAGATTGCAGAGGTATGGACAGGGACAGAGATCGATCTGTACGTTGATAGAGAGTTGTCAGACATATATGGAGGCATACATATCAATACATATATCACATATTTGTTTCCTTCCTGTTCAAAGACAACTTGGGTATATGTCGAATGAGAATCGCGGGAATCAGACTATTATTGTTCATGTGTTCGTTTTTTCACTTTCATACTTGTTATGTTGCTAAATCACAAATGCACGTCGTGTATTGAAGGCAATTTTGTCAGGCCTAACATTTCTGCGTTGAGTTAGCAAAGGGGGTTCCCAAGTTTGGTTCATCATACAAGTGCGTTCAGATGTATATATATATATATATATGTATATATAAAGATAAATTCGCAAATGGAAGTTTGGAAGTTAATAGAGCTATTTTCTCTAGGAAAACCAGCTAAAAATGGTGGATTTCCATTTCCAGGTTGATATATCAGCAGTGCTGGATTCATGCACGTCCTTGATACGGCTGATTGAGTGCTTACGATCGATGGGGAGAGATAATCAAGAATCAGGTGGTGGGTTCATTGATGGTTTGAACACAGTTCTGCCATGATGAATGCTTGAGGATGTTGCACAAGTGCGTCACCAGTGTTCACTTGGATTTCATCGCTGAGATTAGCTAAATGTGCGAATTGTATGCAGTTCAGAGCCATCTCATGCACATAAAGCTGCGGAATGAGATTCTGAAAAGGTTTTACCTAGCAGCAGCCAATCTTGGCTCGTGGTTTTCAACATTTTTGATTTTCCCGAGTAGTAAGAAATGGTTGGTTGGTTGATGACTAATATTCTTCATAAGAATCAATCAACCAACCATTTGTTAGTTCACTTGGTAAACCACCATCCAGAATCTACCATCAAATGGTTGGAACCACCATCTGAATTGGATATACCATGGTATGCATATTGAAACCACCATCCAAAAGCAGTTTGGGGATCTGGTTCAACTACGAGCCAGAATCTGCAATCCTAGTGGAAGCTGCTGAGAAAGGCCAAGGTACCTGGTAGTCCTCAGTCAAGCGTCAAATCGTCCAGCCACATGGTTGGGAACGCGCCAGGGTAGTTACTACCATTGCAGGGACCATGGTTGACGCCTCTAGCCACTGGTCAGCTTGAGTGATCATGTGTCTACTTGATACGATGGTTTATTTTGATGGCTAATTTCAAGAACAGGGGAACTCAGATTTTCAGGAAAGATAGCATTGAGCAAGGATTCATGAAACAAGCTGATGTAATCAAAAGTAATCATGTTTGAGGATGGTAGAACAATAAGACTATTCATGCTTTGGAGAATCAGTATAAGCATCAGCAATGATCATCAATCATGGCGGTTACTAAAAGATGGGGCCCCCAAACGTTAGCTAAGTTGGTGAACATGCTAGCGTGACCACTGGGTATGATAGATAAAACTAGAGTCACGTGGCTTATGAACCGACTTACAACCATTATCAAACACTCTTAGCCAACCTTAGTGAAGTGGCGAGCCATGAGTTATTATTGGTTATAACCGTAGTTAAACTTACAACCCTTATTGGCTAGAACCGCGTAGTAAACCATAGTTAAGTGGAACCTCAATATCTGGGAGGGCCCCCCTTGCAGAAGCCCTTCCAGTGGTTGGATGCTGACAGCACCCCAGGTTCTGGGCCGGGGCCGCATGGAGGTCGGTCGATACGGGAGCGCCAGGGGGATCCCAAGGAAATCCGCTGGAAGGTGCTATTTTGTGGTGGTTTATTAAGGGCTGGATCATGGTAAATGTTTCCCTATGGTTAACCTTCTGGTGATTTATTCCGATCATTCCGAGCGAAAGGTGTTTTTGGAGGGGTCATCACGATGAATGATGGGAAATCGCGTTTCAGAATGTTGGTGCTGAGATGTTCCCACAGGAAAACGCAACAATCGGAGGAAAAATCATGGAATATTTTATTAGCACTTGCTTTGATATGAAACCATCGGTACCCTTTGGCAATTACACATAGCTGCCTTGAAATTGACTTTCTCAAATGGGTCAATAATCTTGAAATGGAAGATTATCCAGCCAGCTATGTTGAATTTCTGCACCAGAGGGTGCATGTAATGTGGTTGTCAAACAGAATAAGGGAATGTTCATGCTCAAAAGTCATAAACAGTTTCTAAAGCCTTTGGTTCATCAGTAGGGATTCAATCCTAGTAGCTCGTTTGCCAAGCCGCTGGGAATATCTTGCAGCCGCTAGTTCACAACTTGATGTTCATCACTTCTTTGCCACCAACTATATAGCCATGTTTGTCCACCTAAATTTGTTATCACCCACCAACATCCTCAGGCAGCGGCTGGTGTTCGGACCACATGCGGTTTTTGACCAACTCCAGGGGTGGACCTTGCCGTAGCACGAAGGGAATCATTGCCCATGAAGTCAACAACAAAATCATCATACAAATCATAAGTCCCAATACATGGTAAGTGAAAGATCACAAATCCATACAAATCCCAATAAGTCCCCATGATCAACATCCCATGATCAACATCATAAGTCACTACGATAAATGTCACAAGGGGAGAGGCATCAAAAACACATGGGATGCATCAAAAAAATGGGATGCATCAAGAAATTAATGGATGCATCAGAGAAAAAAAAAACAAAGATCGGTGGAAAAACAAAGCAAGCAAGGAAGCACGGAAACAAGAAAGCAAGGAAGCGAGGAAGCAAGGAAGTAAGGAAGCAAAGAAGCAAAGAAGCAAGGAAGCAAGGAAGCAAGGAAGTAAGGAAGCAAAGAAGCAAAGAAGCAAGAAAGCAAGCGCAAGCAAGGAAGCAAGCAAGGAAGCAAGCAAGGAAGGAAGGAAGGAAGCAAGGAAGCCCTAAAACCATACACCCATGGAAAATGGAAGGTCAGATGTCCCAATCCCTGCAAATACCATCCCGAACGGAATCCAAAAAACAATGCAAAACAATCCAAGCTGCGCCCTTTTCCTTTTGTTATGGAAACTCATTCTTTTTTGATCCCTGACATTTTTTTCTTGATACCCTTCGTCTTCATAAATGCTACTTTTTCCTTCTGTTTTGGGAACTCATTTTTTTTCTTGATGCATCCCGATTATTTGTTTTATGTTTTGATCTTCCGTCCTCAATTTGTTTTTGATGGATCCCAATCTTTTTGTTGATCACTCTCTCTGTCACAAGTCACCATGATCAACATCCTTAAGCTTCAGGTGACGTATCCACAAGTCGAAACATCAAACCATTGGGATGCCATCAACAATTGGGTGTTTCTCAAAATAGGGGTACCCCCCAAATCATCCATTGTTAGTTATTTATAGTAATAAACCAGCCATGTTTGGGGTTCCCTATGGCTTGAGAAACCACCAATGACCAACCAGCCATCCCTGGGCTGCGACCGCAGATCTTTCAAACTCTAAGCTGCCTGGGACGAGTTCTCGAGGTGAGGAGTCGGAGAATGGTTGGGGATCTGAAACAACAACTTCTGGTGGCGCTCTAGTAGGGGTCCTACACTCCCGGTGATCTAACATAGCAATGGAAAATCACATTTTTTCTAGGGAAACCCTGGGAAATCAGCTATAACTGGCTGATTTTCCATTGCTATGTTAGATCACCAGAGGGTACCTACAACCATTCATAGTGCTTGATAACAGATAATAAATGATGCTAGTAGGGGACAATCATCAACAATAATGGTTGAACAACTACTGGTTGGTGGTTTCATTTACATGTTCATTTTCCCCAATACAGTATGATATTAAGCAAGGGTTGGTTGGTTGACACGCAGATGGTTCAAAGGGGTGGTTGAACCACCGACCTGTGCTGAGAGGGGTTGAGAATGTTTATCTCAAGGGATTTGAAGCACCGAGAGGGATTTGAACCACCGAAAAAGTTTTGAGGGACAGTCATCTACGGGCTGGTAAAGGCTGATACTAGCGAAGGTGAATGATGACAGTTGGCTGTTGATGTTTGAGAATGTAACAACAATCAATCCGTACTGAATGTTGTTGCTAAACTGGGGTTTAATGATGGTCAATTTTGGTTTACAGTGGTTGATCATGCTAAGGTGTCCCACGGTTGCTGCTGGACTTGGGTGATCCCCCGAAGCGTCGGGTGTCCATGGGGGAAAGGTAGGTATTAGCTGTGGGATAATCATCCAGTTGTATTTCCAAGTATGGTTTTATGTGGTTTTATCAATTCTATCACAGGTGTGATTTATTTAAATGGCACATGTTTAACACATATTTTGCTCGACTGGATTCAAGCTGCAATCTACGTAAGGCATGGGGTATACCACTGGACAGGTTGGTAATCAACGGTGGCGAGGTGGACATCTGTAGTTCAGGCTTGCTACAATCTATCGATAGACCATGATAGACCCATCTCAATGAGATGCACCACATTTGTTCTGTTGAGTTTCTGGTTTGGCAGTGTCTAACGAAAAGTTGCTGCAGCAGCAGAAGTGTCTGGGCCAATCAGGAGTTTGTTGGATGCTCTGCATCACGCCTTTATATGATGGTTTCTCAAAATAGGGGTACTCCTAAATCATCCATTAATAGTCATTTATAATTAGTTATAAACCAACCATATTGGATACAGATGCAACGATTAGTCGTACTCGACCGTCGTGGATGCTGTGATGGTGGTGAGTTCACACCTCGTGACCTCCACAAGTCTGACTTTAGCGTCGGTTCACGCAGCTGGAGCAGCTTGCTGCCATTGGGCCGAATCTCCATAGCTCCCCCCATGGTTTTCAACCCCAAGACTTCTCCAAATGTCGAAAAAATCGAAAACTCCTGCGTTTTCATACCCCGCCCATCCCTGTGCTTTTTTGTTTGCGAGCTGTGATTACTCAACGTGCGCTGCCATCTACAGTAACTTTGTTTGCTCGGCACATTCTCAGAACAGTCACGCAATGATCATCACCTTCCACCAAGCATCAAGTTGCCAGATGTGGGTTGTGTGCGACCCCTCAAATTGCTAATATTGGCGAATCACTATGATGTGGGGTTGCTGTCCAACATGTGGTGCTCCGTAATCCAAGATTTTGGAGTTCTATTCCAAGCCTGTGATCAATGAAGGATGATTTGGGGTACCCCTACGCATTGAGAAACCCGCAACTCACCAACCGACCAAGCCTTCCACCGTTGCCAAGGTCCCAGGGATGGAACTTCTGAGCAGCCTCATTTCCTTGGACCCTCAAACCAGGCGAATGCCCAGCTGCGCAGTGAAAATTGCAATCTATGATGATTTATCATGATCTATATTATATATATATATATATATTACATATATATGTATATATATATATATATTTACAGTATGTGTTATCATTCACGACTTTTTTTTCCAGCCGCCAGTCCCTTGTGTTTTTTCAATTGCGTTTCTTGTTTGTTTTGGCACCAGGATCGGCACCCAGGAACAGCACCATGATCCTTTGCAGCGCGACTTCTTGTGATTTTCAGACTTCAAACTCTGGTGTGTGTTTGATCAGGCACTGATTTGGGAGGAACCTTGAACAGCATCATCTCAATTCTCAACCGTTGACCGGACTCCATGATAAACAATCAACCACCTGGTTGATGCTTGGAGATGGTTTCTCAAGATCAAATAACAGCAACTATGTTGACTCAATGAATCATAGCCCAAGCGAATTGACCCCAAACAATCCTTCTCAGTACCAAACTCCAGAGAGTTAACCCCAATCAATCCTTCATGAATCATAGCCAACTGCGGTTAATCATTGATTCATAATGATTTTCGAATGGTGAACCCCAACCCCTGGCCCAATGAGCTGCTCAAGCATCATGGCTGTTCCGCAACTCATCCAGCTGCGCTTCAGGTGCAGTGCACGCGAGGCTTTGCAGTTCTCCTTTCTCAGGCGCCAGCGCCGCCGGTCGCGGACCATGGGACACGTAGCGACGGCTGACGCTCAGCTGTGGAGGGAGGTTGATAGATGGGTTGGGATTAGATAAGGATGGTCAAGTAGTAAATGATTGTTGATTATGTCCTTAGTATTTGTTAATTAGCTATTGCTGCAATTCATGATTTAGTCAACGACTCTTCATGGTGGTCAACTTCCACAGTATCAGTGTTGAATGCCAATGGGATTAATTATTGTCAAGGGTGGTCGATATGTGGTTGATCGAAGAAAGCTTACCGACAAAAAAAGGAAGCAAAAGGTAATGATGGTGATGGTTATCAACAGATAAAACAGGTTTCTGATGATGGTTTAATGGTGAAAAACATGTCCGACTAGGGTTCATCAATTAACATTCACATGGTGGTTTCTTAAAATAGGGGACCCTGAATCATTTGTTTCAATCATTTATAACAATAAACCAACCATTTTTTTGGGTTCCCAATTTTAAGAACCCCGCTATAATTTCACTTGTGCATGAAACCCATTTTTCCAACCGAGATGTTCAGCGGATCCGGTGATCCAAAGAGTGATAATTTGGCAATATGATCCAGCAATTTTGAGGGTGCTCCATGGGTAAACCCCACATGGAGATGCGGAAGGTTTATTGCCCAAAGTGCAAATTCAAACAGGAACACGGATTTATCATGATTCTTCCAGTTGTTTAGCTCCATTATTGTTTGTTGCCTTGCCTTCAAATATAGGCCAGACTTAAATGTGTGTGTGTGTATGTATGTGTGTCTCAGTGTTTGGCAAGCGGTCCGCTGGTTCATCCTACCAGTAGGCTTTACCCAAGTGTCAATTGTTGGCCCCGGTGTGTGATCAGAGTTGTCATCCGCAGCGATACTAACGTTGCCCATTCTGAGATCCCAGATCGCCACTCTAGCTATGCATTTGCAACAGTGTTTGGCTCTATCCAAGTGACTGCACACACACACACACAACTTCCAAGATATGAGAACCATCACCAAATTTGGCATGTGCCTCATGAAAGCCCGGCGCAGAAGAGCACTCTTGTGTCAGAATACTTAGACTATGGGGAAGTGATGAGAAGCCTTGTTCTTGGTCAACCAGGGTTTACGTACATCAGAGATCAACTTGTGTCTTTTCCTCACACTTCCAGTTCCCTATAGGTGGCCATCCCTAAGCCAGTGGCTCCCTGGGTACCACATTCAGAGGCAACTGGTTGCGGGTTGTTACTGTTGGCTCCAGCGTAATACTTATCGTTTTACCTAGAAACGGTCAGCAATGAACGATTCCAGCTGTTCTTTATTTATGCCTACAGATCCATAGATCCACAGCTTCCCCTTACAGTTGATGGCAAATCACCATCGGTGTCCTCAAATTGTCGGTGATATATCAGTTCCCACATGATCACCATTACCTACCATGATAACATCATCAGCCAGTACAAACATGGTCCATGGTTGCTACTGGTTGGAAATTTGAAATGGCTGATGGCCCATGGTTAACAAATTTGCACTGGTGAGCAGTTTACAAACTATAAAGAAGACAAGGTCAACCTTCGCAAACTAAGCGCATTTTTTCTGATTTATTAGTCACCCTTGTGGATCACAAAAGCACTGCAACATGTTTGGACTTCACACCACCTATGGTCTGAGGGCTTCGGGAGCGCACGTGGAGTCAAGGAGGAGGGACGGTCGCTCTCGTTGAGTCGCCCTGGGGGTACCTGGCGGAAGGGGACGATCAGCAAGACCGATCTGCAACAGGGGTGGGTTACATCGCTCCTTGCGGTTGATGAGGGTGAACAGGGATACCCCTTTGTTTATTATTGGGGACCATTGGAACATAGGAGATACCTATTGAATTGTTTACATAGCTAAGTCTTTCTGAATTCATAGAGGTCCCCTAGACTCATCCCGAGATAAAGCTTGATCATGACCAATGCTGTGTTGGTGATACTGTATGAGCTGATTCAACACATAATGGTTGGTTGACAGCAGCGAAGCTGAAATTTATTAAGAGCAATGATCAGCTAGCTGTTGGTATTAGTTGCTTATTTTTGAATTGGAGTTGCTCATATGTTTCAAACATATAAACAGGTGTTCAAGGAGAAAAACATTTGGTTATCCATTTGTCATAGTATAGCTATGATGGATGATGAAAAAACTTGTCATGTAGTTGATAATGATGGACAGTAGCTGATACTTGTGAGTGACAGAGCTATGAATATTATTTGCTGATTGTTGCTTAGCAGAAAATATCAGCATTGATCGCAAGTAGCAACTGGTAAACCCAGAGGTCATTGATTCACATTGAATTTCGTAACCAATAACCCACAAAAACATGATTATTTTAGTATAGGAAGCCATTGGTTTTGGGGGGTACCACTACGGCTTGGCACATACTCATGTGTAGGGGTAATGAAACAATATTAGGTGGATTATGATCTGGGGCATTCTGGGGCTGATGTCCCAATAGACATGACATGACATGACATGACATGAGCATTTTTTCGTGGATGCAGGTTAGAAAAGATCCTCGCGAGCCATAGAACAGTATCATTCAAAGGTCGGTAGATGAGGACAGGCAGATCCGTAAAGTGACCTACAGCGGAACAACGGGCCAAATGATTTTATCACTATTGCAGATAGTAGGTGGTGTAGCTCTGTAGCTACCCACGCTTTTTGTTGGTAATCGTTCCGATGGAATTATCCTGCTTTTATTTTGTTCGTAAGCAGGGTAGTTTTCAGATAGTCTTGGAAGTTGCTAAATTTCCTTGACTGACTACCAAACGAAAGCTTTTTGCTGATTCCAAATCGTGGCAGAGAATAAATGCACTCAGCAAATTCCGATGGCATTAGGTCTTAACAAATGTGGACCGTCGCTCATATATCCCTTAATTTGGTGTTCCTTTCATCCGTTGCTGCCCTTGTCAGAACTCAGCATTACCACCAACAGCAACGGTGCTATGCGGAGAAGCGATCGGCAGTCAGTTGTAGTTGGTGCATGGCGCACACTTCTTGCCTCCAGATTTGCCGCAGGAGATCGCGTTCGGAGAGTCTCCCATCGGCATTTTGGGGATTCTCCCCTCGCATCTGTTGGGGAAAGGGAACAAGCCCCCAAGTGTGTCTGCTAGATTCCCAAGCAATCAACCAACATGGAACAACAACTGTCACCAGCAGTCGATACTTATCAAGCAGGAAGATTGGACAAATGACTAGTTTAGACAAGTTGACGTTCGAACTATGGAGAAACCTTCGCTGATTTGTTGGCATTCCCCAAGGTTGGATTCGGAGCTGCAGGGACTCTTCATGACCAGAAACATTTAGGAGAAGAATTGTAGGGAACTCTTGTGAATTCTACACACGATCATTTCGTCATGCATGAAAATGTTGTTTTTTGCGCAGAGGAAGATTTCTGCGTGAATTTTCTAGAGTGCACTTCTAGTGTATTACGACAAGGGAGATTGTACAGTGATAAGAATCTTGATCTTTATGATACCTTGCAACATCTTGCAACTGACAGTAGAGTGCCATTATGTGCTATTTAGATATACGTTCTGAGTTATAAGTCTATATTATATTTATGAATTTAGAATATAGATTTACGGAGAGAGCCCTCATATCTCTCATTTATGTATATACACATGTGTTCAATGCATGTTAATATTCAAAGTTGTACAGCCCACCATGAATAACCAAACATTGACCATTCATGACCATTTGATTCAAGACATATCAATATATCTAATCACCATCAACCCAGCACTTTTTCAGAGCTTACTAACCAGCTATTTCTGCGGGGATCACCTGTGGGATGGTCACCCTTATCCATGCTGTTGGAACACTGGTGAAGACCTGTTGATTGTTCCAGTTGCTTGAATCCGCTGTTTTCAGGGGGAATTTGCGATGGAAATCACTGGGTTGGTCGCCCTGCGAGCAAAGAAGGATACACTCTGGCAAACTATTCTGGAAGTTGAACATCCACCATTGATTGCTGGTTTACTGACCTGGTTTACCGATTAAAACCCATAATATTTGACTTCCAGGTGAGTTTACCAGAGGGTAAACTCACTTGGAGCTCTGACATGACTGTCGGCATGTACCAACCCTGCATGCCATTGCTAACCTTGGATATGATGATGGCAGCTGATGCGAGGGTAGACCAACACCCAATGCCGATGGTGGTGACAAAATGCCAAACAATACTGTAACTTTTCCTAAAAGGACATCTTTCCAGAATAGAAACATCCAGTCTCCAGAATCTGGTTTAGAGTCACGAACACAACTAGCTATGCAGCAATCATATAGATGGTCATGTTCCAATTGGTTTAGACTTCCAGTATTCATGATGTTTCATGACAGTGTCCAAGCTAATTACTGATGTTTTCAGTAATTAGTATGATTCATTGATATACATACTTGTTGATTGCTAGACCATCTTAGTTGATACCATAAATCAAATGGAGGATTGGCGGCAATACGTGACAAGAAGCAAATTAATGGCGAGCTGGGTCAATATTAACCAACCAAGAAACGGGTAGTAGTTCACATCCCAACAAAGATTGATTGTTCATGTTCACCAGGGTAGCAGGGTACCCACCAACAGCCAAATGGCTCGAACCAACATGAATATGTTTAGAACGGTCAATAATCATGGTTGATAGTAATATCCAACAAGAATAGGGCGTATACCAACTATAGTTGCCGATATTAATTAGTGTTAGTGTTGTCGTCCATTTGTATGAAGCACTTACAGCAAATAAATCATCCATGTCTTGGGGTTCTCTATTTTGAGAAGCACCCATATTGTAAAGATATTTACATCAATATATCATTATTTCTGGGGTCTAACCATTTACGGTAATAAAGCAGTTCCATCATACTGTATATCTTACAATTCATTTATCCATATCTTAAGTAATAAACCATACAGTAATTTATAGGTTAACCATTTAACCATATTTGTAAACATCAATATATCATTATCTCTTGGGTTTTAGCCATTTACAGTAATTAATTAACATCCATATTTGTTTCAACCCGAGTTCCATCATCCCCCGTTGATCTTCCGCTGCCACCCTTCACCGACGACCGAAACCGAACTCGCCTTCAACCCAAGGTGCTGATTGGATCGGCAACGATGACCGCCGTGTGCGGCATAAATCGCAGCGCCTCGGTGGTTGAGATCGATGGGTCGAGGTGGTGACATGCTCGCCGGCTGGGAAACTAAGCTAGAAGCGAATCAATAGGTACACTCCGGCAAACCAACCTTGAAGCTGAAGATTTATTATATATAATGGTTTTACCCAAGAAAAGATGGTGATTTTTGGCTTCCAGGTTAGTTTGCCAGAGGGTAAACCATCAATAAATGACAGGTAAACTTGCAAACCATGCATTTTTTGATGAGACTCAGTGGGTCAGGCATCAGGAAATGATGGATCCGTATTGATGAATCCCCATGGCCCCATGGTTACGAGCTTTTTGATTGTAAACTAGGCCCAGATACCAGGACAGCGGCCGGGTTCCCATCAATTTCCTGGTGGTTTCCTGGCAATCGGTTGTATTGATACCCTTTGGGACAGCAAGCTGGATGTGTTTTTCGTTTTCATTTTTGATAGAGAAGTCATCGTCATCTATTTCTAGGGTGTTTTTCTCCCATGCAGGCAGGTTGGTATCCCAGAGTATATATTATTTGTAGTTAGATACCGTGATACATGATGTATGTATGTATTTGTGATGGCTACTTGTATTCTCGTTTTGTTTTATGATTGTTGGAGTGTATGTAGTTGGAGCTCGAGGTTTAAGCGTGCAAGGATCGACAACGGTAGCACTTTGATATGGGTTGGTAGATGTTTATGTTTGGTTGATGGGGTTGATGGCTCGCTCATGATGTTATGAGTACGTAGGTGCGTACGCGCATCGATATGGATCGATGAACGTACTACCTCAATAGGTTTTCCAAAGATGCTTAGATCCAGCTACTTGACTACCCTTCAGCATGTTAGTCATCACCAGCTTATGAAGACCAGCTGATTTATCCCTGAAGTACTGGCTTAGTAGCCAGCTTTCCCTAAACATCATCTTTTGATACTTATTTGATGATCACCAAACATCACAAATCATCACAAATCATCACCAACCATCACCAACATCACCAACCATCACCAACATCACCAACATCACCAACCATCACCAACCATCACCAACCATCATCAACCAGCATGAACCATCTACCATCATCACCCAGCTATTGACCGACCCCTTATTCGATGCTGCTCGGCCCCGTCGTTCCAGAGGCACAGCAGCGAATCGGCCTCGGCGTCTCAGATCTCCATCGTGACTTCTGGCTCAAGCCAGGCGCTTTTTGCGGGCTGGATTTGGCAGCAAAAGCGTGCACGAGTTGCTGGATGATGATGATTAGCGATGGTTGACGATGATTAGTGATTGTTGATGATGGTTGATGATGGTTGATGATGATGATTATTTGTTATTATTACTATTATTGTGAGTGATGGTTCATGATGGCTACTGATGGTTCAACCAATGGTTCTATGGTTAGTGATGGTGAATGGGATGTGGTGAATGGGATGAAAAATAATGTTAGTAATGGGTCATAGGGAATGGTAGCCAACAACAATGGTTATTGATGGCAAATGATCGTTATCCAACGATGATGGTTGATGATTGATGATCAATGCTTGACGGTTGAAGATGGTCAATGATCATTGAGAATGATTCATAGTTGATGGTGGTTGATGATGGTTAATGGTGCTTTATGATGGCTTGTGATGGTTACAGAGGGCTGATAATGGACAATAATGATACAATATGAATATGGCTAGTATTGCTTAATTACTGACTATGCAATGGTAAAATATGATTGTCACGTAGGTTAGCACTCGTTACTACTGACGGCTAGGATTGGCACATCATTGTAGATTATATAGTTTGATTCATTGTGGGTTAGTGGTTTATGCAGGCAGTATAAGGCTTAATTTCTCTCTGGAATGGGTTACTGTAACGGAATGCCAGATGCTCGATGATTGAAAACTGACGCTTAGTAACCGGCAATGATGATGCTCAATCAGGATGGGATATGGATTTGTACCTTATTTTGTGCCCCCTTAGTTGATGGTTCTGGTCGTAGTTCTATTGACTAGTTGGGCGCGCAACGATCATCCGTGGTGCCAATGCCTATTACTGGAACCAACCAATTCAAGCAAACAGGCAAACACCAAGCAGTCCTAAGTTCCAAGTCCAACTTGAAATATCTTGAAGTCTTGTTTTGATGGTTTAAAATTCAATAATTACTCTATGCAAGCTGCCTAGATTTGACAGTTTTGACGGCCTTCCCCCTCCAAAGCATGGGGACGCACATGGTTGTGAAACCACCACCCCTGCAACAAGCTGGTCCAACTGCAGGTCGTTGAGGGAGAGCTTCTTTCCAGTCAATCCCAGGCGCTCGGTGGTTGCGGCGTGGGCGTCATCCAACTTGCAGCGTGCATGGTGGATGTTTGCCATCAGTGGTATTTGATAGTGCTGAATGGTGGTTGTTGATGGTGATATCATTGGTGATATTGGATGATATTGGTGCTTAATAGTTGATAATAGTCGAATAGTGGTGTATTAATTGCTGATAACGGAAAATATTAGTAAACAGTTATTTTATATTATCTAGTTTGTGTGGGGTCAATAATGCTTAATAGATCTAGTGGTTGACAATAGTGGTTCATAGTGGTCAATTAATGGCTAATAAGGGTCAACCATGGTTGGCAGAGATAATGATCAGCAATTGCTACTGTTTGGTGGTTTCAACCTTTTTCCAAGCGTACTATCGTAAGTCGGATGATGGCTTCAATTTGACTCGAACGTAATGATATATTTCTGGGATGAGGGGTAACTTCGCCCATCAGCCAGGCTACATTACTGTGGGTAATGGACATAAACATCCCTGGGTTGGGAGTGACCGGTACTTTGACACCCGGCGCACTAGGACCGCTAGGAATACGTGCCGCTGCAATGACCCTGGGGCTGGCCGCAATTTGATGAACTCCAACGGCTTCGCTGCATGTTTGTTGGGAACTTGTGGGCTAGGTAGCTCTGATCAGCCAAGGTTAGATTACAATGATCATTTGGGTGTTTCTCAAAATAAGGGACCCCCCAAAAGCATTCTTTATTAAGCATTACAATAACAAAGCAACCATTCTGGGGTCCCCTGTTTTCAGAAATCACCATTTCGTGGTTGACTCGATGCCTATCATGACTGACTAAAACTTGACATCGTAATCCAACCTTGGTTGATGATACTTTCTTTGTTGACTTCATGTCATCATGACTCGCTAAATTCATATTGAACACATGTTAACCGGTCATATTACTGGTTGGCTATCCACTATAAACCACCATCAAACAAAGCCACTATTAACCACCATTGGCGTGGATCAACAACTATGAACCACTACTATCAAGTCATGATTAACCACTATTTGGGTGGAAGACTATTTTCCACTATTAATAAGCAATGATTAGCCATTCTTGGGGTAGCTTACTATTAATCATTGCAACTATTAACCATTATTGCCCACTAATCATGTCAGTAATATTACCCACTAGTGACCACTAATAAAGTCTCAAGATACAGTTACACTATCAACCACTAGTAACCACGTCACTAACCACCATCAACCACTGGTAACCACCATTAACCACTAGTAACCACTGACCAGTTCGGGACTTCCCACGGGCGCGCCCGTGGGAATCTGCACCAAAATGTGTCCCCAAGTCGCGCAGGCCACTCCTGCCACGGCACTGGCTCACATCCTTTCGCGTCTTGGCGGAGCCAGCATCAAGGGGGTGCAAACAGCAGTACCATCACATGCGCGAACAGAGTGTGCAGACACAGAACTTTTGATTGTTTCCTTGTTACTGAACCCCTCGCCGCTAAGCCTTACAGAACTTCCTTGGGGTACATCATTTATGGACACAAAAGGCACTTGTTATACTTGTGAACATCCCCTACAATCAACCATCATGGGGCAGTGATAGCCAGCAATATACGTATCAACTATCAACAAAGCCCAACCAATCAACATCATTAATCAGAATGTGTTTCAGAATTGAGAGGTATTGAATACCATTTGCGAATCATGGATCAATGTGTTCCCGACATTTCCCGACTACATTTCTGCCATCGCACCATTATCAATGATTGATTCTTGGCTGGTTCAAGACTCATCATTGCTGAGTGCGGGCTTGGAATCTATAATCATTGGTGGCTAGTCAGGCTAGTCATGATGAATCAATCAAAGAAGACAGGTCCAACGTGGCCCCCTTGCCATGCTTCAACCAGACAATGCTAATCATGCCTGGCTTTGCGCAGAGACTCCCCCCATTGTTGATTGACTGAGTAAGGCTTTGGCAACCATGCTCAACCATTCATTGACCATTGTCCCCAGTCATCGATTCACCACCATTCACCATTGGTTAAGCAAGTTATCGTCATTTTAAAGATCAATTCACCATCATTGTCCATTCTCAAACTCAACTTGACCTAATCAGCCAAAGCTGGTTATCATTATCCCTAGTCATTGACATCACTTTGAAGCATTGATATTAAGCATACCGCTGATCATGATTGGCTCATGATCTCGTAATGCCTAATGAATCACATCATTGAATGGCCAACCAACCATTCAGAATGATCCATGTAACATCATGTAACCATTTCATTAAATCATAGATCGAATCATTGTTGTCTCTGAATCTCCATTCATAGCCAGCTGTCCTTGAAGGCTCAGCCGTTGTTAAGGCGCTGCCAATTGGCACCAGCGCATGTGCCCACCAGGTGGGCCAGGGGTCCCCAGCCATGAGTGAGGAAGCTATCAGGAGTGGCCATTGGCGGCTTCTAAGCTTCTGACTCCCATTTGGTTAGCAAGAGTTAATGAGCTTCTTGGCTTTCACAATCATTTGGTTCATGGTTAATAGTGGTGGATTAATGGATAATGATTGTCAATGGTCCATGGTGGTTAAGGATGATTGTGGTCAATGGTGGGTATGTGCAAGTAACGTCAAGTAACTTAACCTCTCAATGATTTATCATCAACCATGGTGGATTCCAACTTACGCAAATCACAGTGATTGGCTGGTTTATATATTGATTAAAAGGCCTGATTAATTCATAGTAACGAGATGTAATGAGTGGTTGATGATGCATTCGTAGTCGTCGAATTTTGTACTTAGCAAGTTGAATCAATGCTTAACGATGGTCAATGACGGCAAAAAAGGGGAAACAAAGTGAACTTCACCAGGGTTGAGATTCCATCAATGAGCAGCAGCTTACAAATATGCAATCAAAATAGTAGCCCATCGGATATGTTGGATAAGTTTTGTTGATGTTGGATTGTGGGGCATGACAACCGCGACTAAACAATACAAAATTGAATAAATACTGGCTGATCATAGGAAATCGGAATTCACCATCACCGACAGTGAGGGAATACATATCATTGCTTTCTTTGGAGTATGATCATCCGAAAACCCATTTGTGATGGGTGAATGTTGGTCATACCCCTGTTCCAAGTAGTGAACCAACACAAGCGTTACGAAAAAAAATTGGGTTGATGTGTAGAATTAGGATGACTGTTGGGCTGTAATTGCCATTGTTCGTTGGAGGAGTGCCCGTGCTTTCCCCAACACTCGGTGAGCACCAGGCAAATTTTGATATGATTTGGATCCACCAATGAACGGATTTTCGGTGGAAGGAGAACCAATGGTATGAACGAATCACCAGCTACAATGAACCATTGGGGTATGATCAGATGGTTTCACTTAGGTTTAATTACTCAACTGAGATGACCAGGTAATTCGAATCTTTGTCTAATCACCAATTTGGATGAATCAACCAGCTGTCACAGCTAAACTAACCATCATGAACCACCAGCTGTAATGTTGTTTCATGCAGGTATGGGCCTTATGAATGAACCAGCACCCCGCGAATATCCGAGAATGATCATTGTTAACTCTTCTTAACAGCTTATCAAGCTTTAGTTATTGACCATTGCTAGTCAACCATTTCTATTACTTATGTCAACTATTGACCAGTATTGATTATTAGTCAATCCTTACTGTAGTTGACCATGGTTATCAAGAGGCCTTGAACTCCCACAATGTTAGTGCCCCACGAAGAATTGTTTTGCTTTCCGGCCACTTCATGGATACGCAACACCACAGTCGACTTGAGAATAATACGCTTTACTGAATGGCGGTTTCTCAAGTCATAGGGAACCCTCAAAAATGGCTGGTCTATTATTACAAATTATTGATATGCAGGATGATTTGGGGGTACCCCCACAAAACGCGCATGAAGGAAACCTGTTGTCAAATATGTCAATATGCACACAGGTATAGATTTCTTGGAGGTCCCTGGTTGTTTTTGTGGAAGCTGGACCCTTCGAATCGGGTATGTATGAAACCTCTCCGGTAATTGTTTTGGGTTTGATCCAGGCACTCTTGAAGGAGACTGGATCGACTACACAGTTGGGACTGCCCTTGACACAAGAATTCAGTTCTGAACCATGAGCTGTACGAACTGGTGATAGATGCTGTACAAGGTGAATCCGGGAACCTACTATTCTTCAGCAACCATGAACACTTACGACCGTTTCAAATCCATCACAGGGTGATGCTCACCATTCAGTTCTGGGGATTCAGCCGGCGTTTCTCCAATAGGGAACCCTGAAAAAATCGTTGGTTTGCTACTATAAACTGGTTGATTTAGAAAACTGGATGGTACTACTACAAACTGGTTGATTTATAAATATTTATAAATGTTTACATATAAATGTTGAATCCCCCCCATTTACTACTACAAATACTTATAAGTGGTGAATCAACTGGATGATAACTGGGAGTCCCCCATGGCCCACGACCACACCGTTGAACGCCACGGAGATCCCCATCTCGTCTCCCCCGGCGACCCGGCGCAGGAAGGCAGCGCCGCCCAGCGATTCCTACTGGTGACCTCGGGGGCCGCCCGGGTGTTGTGAAGATCAGGGGTTGATATTTCTGGGTAATAGTGGTTAATATTGGTGGGTAATAGTGGTATAATGATCAAGGTTGGTGGGTATGTTGATCAAGGTTGGTGGGGAATAGTGGTTGATAATGGATATGGTTGGTGGATATGATGGTTGATCAAGGATGGTGGGGAATAGTGGTTGATAATGGTTAATAGTGGTTCATCATGGTTGATTTAAAGGTTGATTTAAGGGTTGGTGGGTAGTAGTGGACAATCTACCCGTATGATGGTTAATGGTTAGTCATGGCTCGTTAATAGTGGTGAATAGTGGTTAGTTAATAACAATAAACATTGATCAATATAGTCGCTAAGAAGGTCTAATCATTGCAAATCATGTTAAAAAATGGGTGGATAATCATGCTTAATTAATTTAAGCAAGACTAAAGAGAAGAAGAAGAAGAAGAAGAAGAAGAAGAAAAAGAAGAAGGAGAAGAAGAAGAAGAAAAAGGGATTAATGAGAGCAAAAATAGTTGATCATAGAAACCTGATGATTACTTTTTAGTTGTATCATAGGCACCTGATGAGTACGAATTAGTTGTATCATAGGCCTGATTGCAAGCCACTATCAGTTTCAATCCCGGTGAACCAAGCATATTTTCAGAGACTGGAAATTTGAAGTACCACAAGAAGGAGCGATCGGCCAACTGGATTTTTATTTGCTATCCCCATGTAGTGGTTTCTCAAAATAGGGTACCTTCAAATCATCCAATATCAACCATTTATAGCAGGAAACCAACCATTTTGGATTCTATGGGCAACTTGCTGAATGATTGGTTCCTATTTGATTTCTGTTTTTCTGTTCCTATTTTTTGGTTCCTATTAGAAACCAGTTTGTGTTTCCTATTGGCAACTAGGTTTCCTATTGGCAACTAGCAACTAGCTAGCCACTCCCTTTTTTGTTTTTCTATACACCACCTGAGAGGTGATTTTATTTTATACATTAATTCATTGCATTGCACTACATGACAGTACTACAATACTACAGCACTACATTACATGATTAATTTACATGATTAATTTTGTTGCACTACATTACATGTGGTGACACTACATGATTGTATTATTGCATTACTACAGTACTGACATTTACATGTAATTGTTGCACTACACTTGCATTACATTGCGCTAAATAATTTCAGGGATGATGCCTGGGCCTAGGCAGGTTTCGTGGGAGCTTTCTAGTTCCCAGACAGATGTGTTTGCGTCCTGGCTCGTTCCTAATACCTTTGATGACCTTGGTCGAAGCGATTTCAGTTCTCAGTTGGTGGCTTCAATTAACATCACACATGTCGTGAACAATCGATATCCTGGATATCCTCATGGCCAGATAGCCAACTACAAATGAACAATCATGTTCGGGTATGTTCAGCAGAAGCACATGTTTATTGCGCCTCTGACTTACAGAAAGTATCCATAGACATGGCCTGTGGTAGCAAACATTGAAAATCGAAGCATTGAGCAACGTTCTGCCTGCCCTCAACCGTAACCATGCTTCATCAACCATTGCGCGCCATGGGGAACGATCTACCATGATCTAAACGAAGACCAACCGTTGGGTTGATCTGATCATATCATGACTAATCATGATCAACCATCACTCACCATCAATCAGTACAAACCACCAAACCTCAAGCCTCATTATTTGCCATCATTATCAACAATGAGTAACCATTAATTGCCATTACATTACTATTGACCACTATTAACCATTATTTGCCATCACTTTTGACAATGATTAACAATTCTCAACCATTATGTACCATTCTTCACCATTCTTAAGCCTCATTTAACATGATTCATTATGAGTAACCCCTATCAACTATCCATGATTCATTCATTGGTAACCACTATCAAGCCTTATTAGCCTTATTAACCATGATTGACCACTAGTAATAAGGTAACCATATCAAGCCTTATTAACCATTATCAAGCCTCATTAATCGGTACTATTCACCATGATTAACCACTAGTCACCATAATGATTCACCACGAGTATCAACGCTGCCCTCACCAGGCCACCCTTGTGGGCGGAGATGACGCGTCAGGACGGGTGGGTCGACGGGCGGCCGTTGGAGCTTCGCTTCGCGTGCGTGCTGAGAATGGCCATGGACCGGTGTAAGGAGGTGACCCGGTAATTTGCCATGCAACTATGGTCAATTGGCGAGCTGGGTCAAGCAGTAAACTAACCAATAATAGCTGGTTAATAGTCAATAATAGGGGCTAGCAACTAACAAATATAGGGAATATATACCAACTATAAGGCTATGGGTCAATATTAACCATCAATAATGGCGGATGATATCCAACAAAACTATTAACACAAAACCACCATGCCCATTTGGTTGATGGTTTTATGCATGTGTATTTTTCCTCGTAATTGCTAATTATTGACAAAAGCTTGGTTGACTGGTATTTTCATAGGGTTGGTTCAACCACCAACCAACCAGTGGTTCATTCATGGGCATAGCTGCGTTGTCCTGCACTGATGGAAGTTCCATCCGCCACTTGGCAGTTCATGGCACTCCCTTTCCTGCAGGTGGTCACTGCTTGCCGGAACTCTTTTAATTTGATTAATGTGGTTTCTCAAAATAGGGGACTATTTTGGCTAATAATAGGCATTAATAGGGGACAATAACCAACAATAATGGTTCAACGGCTACTATATGGTGGTTTCTCAAGACATAGGTGTACCCCCCCCCATATCATCCAATATTAACCATGAGTAGCAATATTCCATCTTTTTTTTTGGTCCTCTATTTCGAGAAACCATCAGTTGAAAATTCAATCTCGCCCCAAAGGTTACATACCAATAGCATTGTCAAATAGTAGTGTTGTTGTTGGTCGATCATGTTGGTGATCAGTTGTACAGTCGTATATACCATTCTCAAGGAAACATGGTTGTTCTAACCCCTATTGTTGCTACAACAATCTACTACCATTGGTTGTGTTTGGCTATTATCCCCTACGTTGTACCCTCAGATCAATGAATATTCCGTTTACCTTGGAATTTCGTGATAGAAACGTGGTCATTGTTGATCAGTAACCCTAGACATTGCGACTGTCATCCACCAGTCGTGATCATCAACTATTCATATTTATTGCTATTGTATTCTGTTCTTTGTTATCGTTGTTGTTGTTGTTGTCGTTGTCGTTGCCGTTGCCGTTGCCGTTGTCGTGGTCGTTGTTGTTGTCGTTGTCGTTGTCGTTGTCGTTGTCGTCGTCATTGTTGTTGTTGTTGTAGTTATCTAATCCGCTATTCCTGGTGAAACCACTATTATCGTCATGGATCCATATCCCCCCTTAAAATCGTGATGACAAATCACCAACTGTTTATGGTGGTGTATCAGCAGGTGGATGTACCAATTTATCCGCTATCATTGTCATCCCCCATTGTGCTTAACGGTTGACAACAAGAACAGTTATTAGAACAGCCGAAGCTACTAGTGACAATCTAGAATCTATATGGTGGTTCCTCAGAATGGCGGTGCAATCATTCTTGGGGGTTCCCTATTTTGACAATCCCCCAAGGAAAGTCGGCTCAAGTCATCCATTGGTGTTGTTTCTATGGTGGACCTGGTCCTGCTGCAGGACCAGTATTTTCGCGACATCGTTGGTCGTGCCATGTGTGGCCTCGATTCTGGACAGTTCTGGACTCAGCACTGAGTGAACTGTTGGCACCGATGTTTGGAGTTTTTGGGCTGCAGTGATGGTTGTTGGTTGGTTGATGATGACCATGGTTAATAGTCGAGAAAAATGGTTAACTATGTGGTTAACAATTGTGTGTAAATTCCGAAAGAATTCATGCCAGCACCAGAGATATGCCGCCCGTCTTCCAGCGGTGATGATGCTCGACAAGACCTGAATCACCGGGAGTGGGCAGTTGGTTGGGGGTTGGGTTCAATCCTTTAGCTTGGCTCAGTTTAAAAAGCTTTCCTAGCGGCGCTTCAGCTGCAACTTGCCGTCCATGTTGGTGCGGTGATCCTCGATGGATTGTTCACCCTCATTCATGGTGGCCTTTTGATAATGGTGAACAATCAATTGTCCATGTCTATCAATGTCTATACAGTGCTTCATGATGGTTAAGTATTAAGAAACATCTATTGAGTAATGATCTAACATCCATTAATTCTTCATCAATCACTCAAAACTGATCATTGACAGTCCATTGTAGATAATGAGGTTGATCCACCGAAAGCCAGCAACTTGTGGTCAATTGTTGGTTATTAGCCATTGATTGTTGGATATTGTTTGGATTAAACCGGAGAATCCCTGAAAATCGACTGTTCCAAAGATATTTTACCCATCAAACATGTATTAGGTTCTGGGCACCTGAGACTGTTTCGACACAGGGTAGCTCCTGGTAAACTGGCCATGGGAAAATCCACCGTGTAGAAATGCTGAATTCCCAGTTTCCCTGTAAAATCTGGTGATTTTCCATGGCCCCGGGATCCTTCACCAAAGGCGAACCCTGCAAACAGAACCAGCTGCAGGCGGATGACCTGCGACCAGGCAGGGGGCATCGTGCCATAGGAATGTTATCACGTGGTGGTTTCGACCGGGCCTCCAGTGACTGGGAACCTCAAAGTTATGGTTGGCTTATAGACTATAAAGGACTAAAAAGGGATGATTTGGGAGTAATTACCAACATTTTGAGAAACACCCAAATGATACCTACTGGTTGGTCTCATACTTGGTCATGTTTTTCACTTACTGGAATAGTCATCCAACTTCCGGTTCCAGTGTACCCCGATTTCCTGAGATTCATTGAGAAGTCGGATAGCAACCTACAGAAGATTTACTGGGGGGAGGATGCGGGCTTGGTTTTGATCTATGTGCTATGGGAATATTTCCATCATAAATTGTGTTTCATCCTCAATTTGAAGATGCACTAGCTAGATTTGGCATGTTGTGAAGGAGCTGAAGATTCCATGTTTGTTCATTGGTGTTGTGATATTTCGTCGTGGCCCATATCCATGCCTTCGAGTTTTGTTAATACAAACACTGACAAAGCAACACCCTTAATATTGATAAACATTGTCAATAAATCGACCATCAATTCAGTGCTAATTCATAGAGATGAACCATCAATCAACCATTCACCGATCATCACTGAATCATGAATTGATCATTGAAGAATTTGATTCGCCATCAATTGTCTAGTCATTAACCATTCATTAGACATGAATTCAAATCATCAAGAGCCAGGCCTTCCAAAGTCTCACTAAAGATGCGCAGTGAGCAGCCAGAAATCCAGGTGAGTTTGGCACCTTCAAGTGTGACCGCACATGATCGAAACCCGGTGATTTGGGGGCTATGGTGGCCCACAAGGAAAGCGCATTATCTTTCAAGAATCATGCAATAGATTCTATATTGCTATTTGGTGGTTTCTCAAAATTGAGAATCCAAAAAATGGTGGCTTATTGCTATAAATGGTTCATATTGGATGATTTGGTTGCCTGGACCGCTTCTGAGGTAATTGGCTCCAAACAACAAAAATGAACAACTTAAGATATTAAGCATGCACAAAAGCATTCTATCTGTGCCATGTTTTGGTTTAAGCTTCAGTTTTGGTTTAAGGCGTTTTGTCGCCTCTCGTGTCGTGCCTCCCAGTGCCCTCCTTGTCTCTGGATGGCGCCCTGGAAGCACGAAGGACGTCAGTTACGGGTTCCTGGTTGGGGCTGAGCCGTAGGGAAGCAACCAGCTATCAGCCATCATAGTGATTAATTCAGCATCTAATCACCCTATGGCCCTATGGCCAATCATGAAATCATGATAGTTGAGTCGTTTATTCATTGTAATGGCTTGTTTAGCACCGATAGACAGCCACCACTATCGCCCACCAGCTCAGCTCGCTTGAACATAGCACCAGGCCAGTGGGTTCCAACAAAAAAACATTTGCCGTTTTGCCCATGGCCTGGGATTCCAAGTTCAGCTAGGTGTAATCACCATGTAAGTATGAATGTGTGTGTAATTATTAACCAGTCATTACAAGTCGTTCAAGTACTTGACAGGTTGAATTATCATTATTGATCTGTATGTAAACTAGTACTTGAATGATCACCCCACGTACTGCAGCTAGTGATGTCAACCCAAAGCACTACGATTGAGCCAACCATATTTGCACTCACCGGCTTAGGTAGGGTCATTGTCGAAGTAGGAGTACGTAGGAGTTGGCATGGGGCTGTACTTACATGGCGGGACTTTTGGATCTTTGAATCCACCAGTCATTTTTTACCTTGTAAACTTAACCTTAAACCCGAAACACTAGCAAAATGTTCCGGGATTCGCCTCGGCTTTGCCATGAATACGATTCAGCATGTATACACACTTGAGGCACTGCCTTTAAGTCTGTGCGAATGGCTCCGATTGACATACCATTAGTAACAAATAATGAGATGATTGCTACAACCATAAAAATGGTCACTGGCTATTTGATATTGATATAACAAGAGCACCATTATACAAAATCAATAGCAATATTGAACATATATACCATCACTAGCACCATTTTGATATTGATATGTTCAATGGTGCTATACCATCAGTCGCCTCCCATGTTCAGCCGCTGCAGGCGCCATGGACTTGGCCCCGGTCGCGGGCGGCGCGGGCGCGGTGCCTTGGTTTGTTGGGCGCCGTGGCAGCGGCGACGACAACGGCGGCGGCGCCGGCTGTGGCGAGCACGGCCTTCGCGGTGTCGGCGACGGTGGTGGAGCCACTTGGTGAGCTGCTGAACGGTGGTTGGTGATGGTGGTTGGTGATGGTTGATGATGGTTGATGGTTGGTGATAGTTGATGATGGTTGACGATGGTTGTTGTTGCTGATGATGATGAGGATGATGTTGATGATGATGATGTTGATGATGATAGTGATTATTATGGTAGATGATGATGGTTGATTATTATGGTAGTTGATGATGGCTGATGATGATGGTTGATAATGATTGATGGTGTTTGATCATGGTTGATGATGATGATGATGACGAGGATGGTTCGTGATTGGTGATTGGTGATGGTTGATGATGTATGATGGACGATTGTGGTGATTTGTTATTTTATAATATTTTATAATCGGTTTCAATTTGTTCATGGTTGTTTGAAAACATTATTTGATGTTTATGCTAGCGGCTGGGAAATCGTACGTGCGTTTTGACTATTTTCATGGTCTTGACTGGCCAAACATGTTGTACTACGTCAAAATTGTTGACCTGCCAACCATGTTCATGCTACGTGGCTGATGGATTGGATTGGGGTGGGGCATGTTAACGTTCGTCTGGACTTGCAACCATTGTGATGCCACGGCAATGTTCTTGACTTGCCAACCATGTTCATGGTTCGTGGCTGATGGGTTGGGGTGGGGTGGGGCATGTTAACGGTGGTTTTGACTTCCCAACCATGTTGATGCTACATTAATGTTCTTGAAAATTTGGTGACGTCAATCCCCAGCTCCGGCAGTGTGCCAGCGAATGGCAATGGCGTTGGGAAAATTCGGACGCTGCCAACTTGAGCCGTTTGACGTCACAGGCTCTGCGTGGGCTCTGAGGCTATAAAACAGAAACTGGTTTTTGAAGATGGACACCGAATTTGATTGCTTCTCACTGTGGTGAAACGCAAACACATCCAAAAATTAGGCGTTGTGTGGGAGCACTTTTTCGGACGTCGCTTTCACCAAACCCTGTAAATACTATGAAAAATGGTTCCAAAAATCTTCCCCACTGGAATTGCCATGATTTCGATGTAATTTCCTCCAGGCGGCACACAAAAAACATTGCAAATACCACACAAACAGTACCCACTACTCTTAGCAAAATTTCTCCATTTTTAGCCATTCTCAAACGCTTCCAATCAGGTCATATCGCCACCAGGGGAGGAAGGAAGGGTCCATCCTTTGTCCGTCTCAGGTCTTACATCACGAAGCTTGTCTTAGCTCTTTCTCCAGGACTGGCTGTGGCCGGTGGTGCTTTCGCTCTGTACAGGGTCAAAGACAGCGTCCAGGCTGCAGTGGGCCAAACATCCCTTGAGGTACCATGGTTGATCGTGTTCATTGACCACCGTCAAGCAGCTTTAGCAAGATGATATGGGGGTTTCGCAAATTGGGGGTAGCCCTATCTTGAGAAACCACCATATAGCATGATCTCGCCAACAAGTCTTGACCCATGCTTTCCTACAGCAAACCTTGGTGATCATCACCCAAGTCCCCATGAATTTGCAGGGATCCTAGGTACGTCTCGATCAGTGGGAGACCGAGCTCATGACCTTGGCCACCATGGTTGGTTCGCATTGGTTGACCATTAAACCAACAAAAAATGGTCCTGTTGAGGATTATCCTGTGAATCCAGTTGCCGTCACAACAATGTTCGAAACCAGCTGTCCATCTACTATCAACTACTATGGTCAATAACTATCATTATCCATTATTATCCATCATTATCCATCATTATCCATCATTGATCAGTATTAATGGCATCATTAACCATTGTTGTCCATTTCATGGTAACTGGAAGCATAGGCTTGAGTTTGCCAAGCCAACCGCTGCTCGATCTTCCTCACCATGGCACGGTGAAGCAGCAGCAATCAGCGACCAATACAAATCCCAAGGTTTGGCCCATCATTGACCATCAGTAATTAAGCATTATGGACCCAATGATACCGATGATTAATCAGCACTCACCATTTTTGACCTTTCTGGACTAGATCATAAATTGCTACACATCCACTGATTGAACGATCGTTCTACTTGCCAACTATTGAAGATTCAGTGCATTGCCATGATTATCAACCCGACTAGTTACGACTGTTAGCCAGGATGAAGCATGATTGAGCATCATCAACCATTCATTCACAACTCAGCAATCATTACTATATACATATATATTTTATATACACATATGTGTATATATGTATTTAAATAAATAAATAAATATATATATATATATATTTAAATATATCAATCCTATACACATATCCATTACATTCCCTACTTGTTGGCTGTCATCCTCTACTGCAAACCATTCATCAAGCACCAAGTCATTACCATGATTTTCTGGTTGGTGGTTTCAAACATTTTTTTCCCAAATGTATTACCAAATGGTTGGTGTCTTGCCTGATTTTTTCCATAAGGGTGCTTCAACCACCAATCAGATAATGATCATCAACCATTATTAACCACTATTTACCCATAGTTTATATCCACCAACCATGCCTATTGTTGTTGGTTTTTCCATCACTTTCCATCCTTGGACATCACACGGTCATCGCGATGAGGTCAGCCTAAGCACGTGAAGTACTTGGGCGGCGCATTGCTGCTGATGGCAGCGCTGGCCATTCCAGTGGCACCGTGGCGGCGATGGGTTTTGTGTTGGTTATGTGGCTATGGGTCAATGTGAACTAACCAATATTGGGGGATAATAACCAGTGAGAATAGGGACAACAATGGTTCATGATGGGGAACCAGGGGTGCGGGGTTCTGACCCACAGATAAGCACTCTGAACCAACATGATTTATCATGTCAAATGGGGATTTCTCAAGATAGGGGTGGCCCAAAAATTGATGGTTTATTGCAATAAATGATTGTATACTTGAACAAATGATAAGTTTGGGTCCCTAATTTGAAGAAACCACAAAATGATGGTGACCTCTGGGTCAATGACTGCCTTTGGGTGTAAATTCATAGCCAACTACGATATACTGGTTAATCATAGTGCTATAATGCAATTGTGGTGGTTTATGACCATGGCCGTTGAAAAGATTCTGAGTGATAACACTGACAATTGCTTAGCACAGTGAAGGGTAGGGATTAACTAACCTTCCTATTGGGTGGTTTCTCACAGTAAGCTAAACTATACAGCACTAATATTGGATGATTTAGGGGACCCCTATGACTTTAGAAACCGCCACTTGCTCCAGCATTTGAATGTTGGTAATTAGCCATTTCAATGATCATTAGCGTCCATAAACCAACCACTACCATTGACCTTCCTATTTGGGAGTTTCTCAAAATAGGGATCTCCCAAATCATCAGCCTATTTTGAGAAACCTTCCTGTTTGATTAAGCATTGACCTTGCCTAAACCAACCACTACCGTTAATGCCCACAAACCAATCACTACCAACAACCTTCTGAACATCCTAATGTTGGTAATTAGCCATTTCAATGATCATTAACGTCCATAAATCAACCACTACCAATAACCTTCCTAAATGGGGGTTTCTCAAAATAGGGATCTCCCAAATCATCAGCCTATTTTGAGAAACCTTCCTGTTTGATTAAGCATTGACCTTGCCTAAACCAACCACTACCGTTAATGCCCACAAACCAATCACTACCAACAACCTTCTGAACATCCTAATGTTGGTAATTAGCCATTTCAATGATCATTAACGTCCATAAATCAACCACTACCAATAACCTTCCTAAATGGGGGTTTCTCAAAATAGACGACCTCAAACAATGCTTGGTTTAGTACTACAAATGACTAACTAGTGGATGATTTGTGGAGTGCCCCTATGGCTTGAGAAACAACCATATAGTAGCTGTTGAACCATCATTGATGGTTATTATCCCTTACTGATGCCTATTATTACTAGTGGTTTTTGTAGATTGGCCTATTATTAAAACCTATTATTAACCATTATAGTCCCTATTATGGTTAAACCATATATAATCATTATTATTAATCAGGCCTGTTATTAACCATTATAGTCCCCTATTTTCAGTCCCCTATTTGCTTCAGCCTTGCCTCCCTTCCGCCGTGAAGTTAGCTCCCTCCACCAGGTAATGCCGCTCGACACTGCAAAGGAGGCCAGCGAAGTGAGCAGTTCTGAGCCATGAAATGGCTATGGGTCAATATGAACCAACCAATTCTATGGTTGATAATCACCAACGAGAATAGGGAAAACAATGGTTCATAGTAGGGAACCAGGGGTACGGGGTTTTGACCCACAGCCATATGTCATTGGTCCATGATTGGTTCATGGCCATGATGTGGTGATTTCTCAAGCCATAGGGGACCCAAAAATGGCTGGTGTATTACTAAAAAAGCTTGATAAAGGATGATTGGGGGGTACCCTTATTTTGAGAAACGCACATATGTTGATCTTAATTTTCTACATGATACGCTTGCCATTCAGAAATGTTGCTGGCCATGGTATTTAGCGTTGGTTGGTTGATGATTGTTCTTAATTCATGATTGTTATTGACGATTTGGAATTTGTGTCATTCATGCTCAAATTCTGATTCATTTCATTAATCGTTCATCACCAGTTAATCAGTATTAACTAATTGTATTAAGACACTGACTGATTGTTCTTAATGATTAACTTGTTACATTTTTTGAGCCATTATTCAACTATGTAACTGAACTAACAAAGATGTTAATCAGTTAATCATTAAAACAGATAGTTTTCTGTTTTACTGTTGTACTCATAAATTTATAAATAATTAATGCCTAATCATTTCAAGATCTATTCTTCATTTCTTGGTACAAGATTGTATCAAGCGATTGTTACACAAAAGTAATCTATTAGCATTTCATTGTTAAGCTTCAGTTATCGCATACTACTGCACAATGGTTAACTGATGCTTAATGGTCAATCACTTGCAATCTAACAAAATCAGACATGGCAGTTGACAATCGAGCAAATTGCAGATCATTTTGCCTACTAAACAATGGGACTTATGATTGCTATCTTAGCTTAGAGTGCCGGAGGGTGTTTCCCTGTCACTAGACGAGTAATCACTAGCACTGATGGAAATTCCTGTTCTTTCAATTGACACTTGCCAACTTTTTGCTTGGACGATACTCCGAAGTCTTGTTTTGTCGATCATGACAGCATTGGTATTTCAGATTAGTGAATGTCAGTGTCATTATTTTTCCACTGTTGATTGTATTACGTTGCTGGCATCATTCTTTTGATCACTAAATTAATTCTCAAATTTACAAAGTGGGTATCACCAGTCCTGGCTGCATTGTTTACTACTCGGTCATTCATCCTAAAGCAGGTCCACCTCTTACCTTGGTCAAAGGCATAATCCAACTGTCAACCTCTCGCAATTTACAGCAGGTCTTAAAGTAGGGGACCCCACAAATGGTAGGTTCTGTTTCTTACTATACATGCTAAATATTGGATGATTTGGGGGGTCCCCAAATTGAAGAAATACCTATTTGTTTCCATTAGTCCATGCTGATAATATAAATTAATCGATACAGAACCCATAGTTTTACCCACAATATATCCATACAGTAGCATTGGTCAGGATAGTCATAGGTTTAGCATCTGAATGTTGGTTGAAACATCATTTTTAAGTCATATTTTAACCCATTGTTTAAAATTATGCCCACAATGTTAGTTAGCTTTGCCTCGTTTAACCCCTGTCATTGTTTAACCAGCAACTTGAACCCATGGTAATGATATGAGTGTTTCTCAGAATAGGGACCCCTAAAAATGTTTGGTTTACTACTAATAATAATGAAGATTGGATGATTGGTGGGATACCCCTACGGCTTGAGAAACCAACACATTTGCTAGTTATTAGCCTCTATTATTGTCCAAGTTCCACGGTTCTAAACCATCACATTTTGAGAAACCACCATATAGACCTATCCATCTAGTACTTGTTTAACCACCCTTGTTGGTGATGATCCCCTATGATTTCCCATGACATTGGCCATAGTTCACCCCCTGCCCTTGACAGGTCCCCCTACCATGGAAAGCTCCCTGGTGGGGTCAGCTCCCCTGCGAGAGGTCGTGCCAGAGATCAAGTTGAAGAGCGGCGAGGAACGCTTGTTGCCCAACGGAAAGTTCGTCCTCGTGTCTGATCCCAGGCACCGACGCCGTGGGGCACCGTGGCGCAGCGTAGCCACCACCCGGCACCACAGGAAAGCCAAGGTTTTTTGTGGAACCCCAAAGCCATGGGGTTGAACCAACACTAGGAAGGATGGTAACCAGCATTTTGGGCAGAGTAAACAAGGTACAGCCAACACCGAGATGCAGTCACCCCAAATGATCAATGTACAAAGGATACCATCGGTAAAATCGACACATCCGGTGATACAAAGATTGTTTTTTTGCTCTGTAATGGTGGACGCGCGTCTTGCACACTCTAGGGACATATTGCCAGCTTCATCAAGAAGAACATCACATTGCGAACAGTATCAGTCGGAACAGCAGCATAACATTGAGGACGGTTCAACTTGATCGTCCCTTGGTAAAGTCCAAGTTGAAACATAGTCAAAATTAACAGAGGCTTAAGTCCACCAGTCTACTTAACCAACGGTTTAACCATCGTTAACCACTACAACCGTTTAACCATGAAATCAAGCTGAAACCATGAGTTGATTAACCATCAAGCATTTAACCATTACAACCGATGGTTTGACCATCATTAACTGACCATGATAACCAATGGCTCAACCAGCATCATTAACGACTAATGAAATCATGCTAACCAGTTGGTCAATCATTAACTATTCCTAAGCATCAACTCACCATGCAATTGGTGAAACCATGAACTAGCTAAATGAAGACACCATTAACCATTATACTAACTATCATTACCAACCATTAACCATTAGAACCATTAGTTAAACCATCATCAACTGTTATAACCAATGGCTTTTAACTATATTAACCATCATTAACCATCATTAACCATCATTAACCATTACTAACCAATACTAACCATTACTAACCAATCCCAACCATTACTGGCCGTTGGTTTCATCATCATCCACGAACGTCATCAACGGCCAGCGGGGAACTTCCGGCTGAACGCCAGGCCGGGCAGCGGTCCAGCACAGGAGGGTTGGCAGCAAGCGCTCTGGACGGAGATGGCCGAGGCGCGCCTTGCGGCGCAGCGGCCGGGCCATGCTACGAGAGTTAGTTGATGGTCGCAGCTGGGAGTTTTCGAGTGATGGTCTCTCAAAATAGGATACCCTGAAAATGGTTGGTTTATTTTATAAATGGCTACTAGTGGATGATTTGGGGGGTCCCCTATTTTGAGAAACCACCATAAGGGATTTATCGGGGATTGATAAGGGATTTAATAGTGGTAAATGGCGGGATTTTTGTGGGGGATTGTAATGGCCAATGATGGGTTTACTGGAAAGTATTCCCTGCCATGATTGTTGAAGGGAGTATATAGAGTTTTCGAATGATGATGGGTTTCATGGGTAATGGTTAATTGTTGGTAAAAGATGGAATTCATTTTTCGGTATGGGTTGATCAACAATGGCGAATCATTTTTTATTAGCTATTTGGTCAATGATGGTTTGGGATGAGCTAGCAATTAGTTGATGACTCTTGATGATGGTAGATGATGGTACATATGAGGTGAATAAATGATTAGTGGTCAATGATATCGTATTTGATGGTTTGATCATCGATGCAAATTGGTGACCATGGTGAACGATGATGAAAACTTGTTATGATTGGCGATGGTTGAGAATTTTTGACCATAAACGGAAATGGTCCATTAACCCACCATGAATCACGAAGATTGCTACTAAGCGATGCTTTTCCAGGAATGATGGTTATATTTGGTTGGTTATGTCTCACAATGATTGACTGACTAAACACTCTATTGATGTGGCTGATTGTTGATGTTCCACACTTGGTTAGTTTAGGTGGTGGTTGCAGTCGCGATTGCCGACTAAAGGTTGTACAACAATGGTGCATCTTGATTGGAAAATCCACTTGACTGCTTTATCCTGTGAAAAAACTGTGATTTTTACTTCCTGTTTTGTTTACCAGAGTGTAGACATTTTGATCAGATTGTGACATGAAGATTGTGACATGACTAATCAACCTCGCTTGGCCTCTTTACTGCTTGAGGGAGCACGCTGTTTCAGGCAGCGGAGTTCCAA
>VSDK01020199.1:300828-303328 GCA_009767595.1 Symbiodinium kawagutii | reverse complement strand
CTAGTAACAATGGTTGATCCGCAAGCATCAAGCATTGTGAGTATGGTGACACGGAGTGACCTCGCAACGGAGTGATTTAAAAAACATTTTGGACTGCTTAAGCAACTGCCTTAATGAATGTTGACCATGTCAAATTATGGTTCTCACGAGGAAGATGTTCATCTCCAATCATGTTCTCAGCTCAAGCTCAGAATTTGAGTTCTTTCAGGGTTGTGAGGTCGATCTTGAGGTTTGGTGTTGTTCTTGTCGATCGATTGCTTGCTTGGTGATTGGTGAAGTTGCTCGTTCTTGCTTGTTCTTGCTAGGTGCTGGGACATTGTTTTCAACACTATTACCAAGCAGTACGAACGAATTATAATTAACGCAGCTGAACCATGGGCCACATCATCAGTTGCTTCTTGTAGCTGACGATTGTCACAGGTCCACGCCATCCCTTTGAGGTTTCATCTGGGTATCTCCACCTGACCCAAGCAGCGGAAGTTGCCACCATGACCCGACACCCTGTGCCCCAGCGAGCCACCGGTTGTGCGGTCAGGAGTTCGGTCCTATCATGCGTCGCTTTGGAGTGGAAGGCTCGACCGATTTCGCTTTGGAAGGGCGGTTGGAAGCCTCAAGCCGACGGGTTGATACCAGGGTGTAGCATGGCAAAACTGCGACGGTGGATTTGCCATTGCCAGTTGAGGGTAACAACAAAACACAACTGCATTAGACAATATCGCGCACAAATGTTGTTGAATATGGTCGTTGTTGGTTGTTCTTGTGGTTTCTGTTGTTGGTCTTGTTGTGCTGGTGGTTCTTGAGACCCGCCCCGTAAGTACTGATTGTGAGTAGCATCCTTTTCTCATGACTTTCAACTCCATGTTATCAAGTATATATCTAAGCATCATTGTTCACAAGTTTATGTTCCACTATATGAACTATCTATACTATCTATCTCTCTCTATACCCAAAGATCAACTGCGTACAATCTATCTACAACACGTGTGCCGTTTTGATTAGGATTTGCCCATGATTATTGTTGGATGACCATCTTTTTGATGGATTACCCTGTTGGATTAGCCCATTATCATTAGGATTACCCCACGACTATCTACTAATGATCATGGGGTAATCCAACAGGGTAATCCATCAAATGTTGGAAAATCACGGACTAAATAATGATCCAACAAAAACAGGACGGTCCATAATGATCATAATAGTGTACCCCATTTTAGACAATAATCCAAACGGATTATCCCATGACTATTACCTAATGATCATTAGGATTACCTTATGGTTTTTCACTATTCAGATCTTTATTATAATATTGATCATTCAAATTACCCCATGATCATTAGGATTACCCCATGATGATCATGAACTGGATGACTAAAAATACCTAATGATCATGTTGGACTACCTTCTTGGATTACCAAAAAGAACCATCATTAACCATCATTAACCAGTCATTTTCTTCCAATAAAAATGGATCCAGGATGGTCCATAATTCGTATCCATCCAACGCTGCGCCAGGTTTCCCCACCATTTTCTTCTTTGGGCCTCCAGGATCGAGGCCGCTGAAAATGATGAGACCCAGAAATGGTTGGTTTATTACTCTGGATGGTTGATGTTATACCCAGAAATGGTTGGCTTATTATTATGAATGGTTGATGTTTATAGTACATTAAAATTGGTTTATACACAAGAATCTTTACAAATGGTTGTTGTTTGTAGTCATTCAATGGTTAATAAGCTGGATGATCTTTGGTTGGGCTTGAGGGTTTTGCGGTGCGTGCCTCGTCTGTACACGCGGAATCGTGCTCGTCTGTACACGCGAAAAAAATCTCGGCTGTACACGCGAAACGAGCTCAGCCATACACGCGAAACGTGCTCGTCTGTACACGCGAAAACAACTCAGCCATACACGCGAAGTCACCTTTGCTGTTCTCTTCTCTATTACTCTCTTCTCCACTATTCTCTTGTCCATTATTTTCTTTTTTCTATACTCTGTTCTATTCGCTTCTCTACTACTCTCTTCTTTACTCTTCTCTTATCTACTCATTTGTTCTCTACTACTCTCTTTAATTCTCTTCTTTGTTCTTCTCTTCTCATCCTTTTTCTTTTCTATTGCTCTCTCCTATTCTTTTCTGTGCCATTCTTTTCTTGGCTACTTTCTTCTAGTCTCTTCTTTCCTATTCTCTTCACTATTGTTCTCTTCTTTACATTCTTTTCTCTACTACTCTCTTCTCTATTATTCTCTTCTCCAGTACCCTCTTCTCTACTACTCTCTTCTCTTCTCTTCACATCTCTTCTATAATTCTCATTTTAAGTGTTCTCCTTTTTTGATCATCTTCTCTCTTTTTTTTTGCTACTCTTTTCTATACTATTCTCTTCTCTGCTACACTCTTCTCTACTATTATCGTCTCCATTATTCTCCTTCTCTCTTCTCTATTATTCTCTTCGCTCTTCTACATAATTTTCTTCTTTTCTTCTGGTCCGTTTTTCGGAGTTTCTCTTTGAA
>VSDK01020199.1:244602-293707 GCA_009767595.1 Symbiodinium kawagutii | reverse complement strand
GGTAGTAGCGGTAGTAGCGGTAGTAGCGGTAGTAGCGGTAGTAGCGGTAGTAGCGGTAGTAGCGGTAGTAGCGGTAGTAGCGGTAGTAGTATCAGTTGTGTTTATTGCCGATGTGGCAGCTGTTGTTGATACGGTCGTTGACATTGTTGGTTTTCTGATTAATTATTGTTGCTGTGTTCGGGGTTGTGATTGTGTTTTGTCCTTGGTGCTTGTTGCTATCACTGCGTTTTGTTGGAGTGTTGTGGTTGTATGTTTTCATGTTTTGGCCATCGTTATTGCTTTTATGAGTGCTGCTTATTATTGTTGTTTCGTGGTTCTTGTCATGTGTTCCAGCTCGTCTACTTTGTGTTTGCATGTTTGATTTGTTGTTATTGTTCTGTTCCTTCTGACATTGTTTGATGTCGTTGCTGACGTTGTTGTTCTTGTGCCTGTGTGTGTGTCACATCTATTGTTTGGTGGTATCATATAATATGTCATCATTATCGCTGCTGTTTGCCCTGTCATATCGGATGCCCATCAAACAAACCATTCACCGAGGACAGCATCAGGATCACTGCCAGCTTGCATCCAGTTGAACCACAAACATCACATGGGTCTTGCCACCATGAGTGAAATCCACAAAAAAACTGCAATGAATGTAAAAAAAAGAAACAGGCTTAACCTCAACCATCATTTCATGCTTAAAAAAGCCAAGATGTGGTGTCATCCGCGGCATTTCCATCCTCAACTCTCCAGCCTTCAGCACCGTGTTGGCAGCCTCGACAGGTACCGACCCCTTGCCGCGATGCCAATCCTTCGCTGACGTGTCACACCGAATCCGCCCGTAAACCACGGAGGTGCAGGGCACCGTTGCGCAACGGCCCGCCACAACGAGAAAAGATGGAGGGCGAGAGCTGGGAACGTGGCCGACATGGCTGGTAATGGTCACATGATAACTATAGCATACTATGGCCCTGGAGCCACCATGTTGGGTAGCACATCACATCCAAGCGGTCTAGAAAATAACTCGGTTTATCTCATTTATATCATCAAGTCACCAAATGTCACCAAGATGTGCTACGGCTTTACCGGTCAGGTTGGTTTGAGGGCACCCTGATCCAAGTGAAGGATGGGTAGCAAGGTCCAAGTGAAAGAAAACAGTAAAAAACTAATGTCTACCCAGGATCAGTAAACCCCTGGTTGATGAATAGCAACAAGTGCCTACTCTCTGATAAACAAACCCGGCCACGGCTCGAGAAATGTAGATTTTAGGCTGGTGATTGACCTGCTGAACTAACGATTTTGAACCTGAACAGTTGGTAGTAGCGGTTGCATTGAAGGGTTGGTTGAGATTTGCTGGTTAAATGAGTCACTAAACCATGTTTAAATGAGTCATTTAATGACTCAAAAACCTTCAAAAACTAGAAGCTAACATAAGCTAACAATAAAAAACCATGTTTATCGCTTGTTGGTTGAGATTCACCCAAAACTACGTCTTAGCTTGCGGAGCTTGTGATGTTCATAGCTTAGCGAATGAATCACCAAATCATTCAATGCAACAATGAACACCATGTTTATCATATTTTAGTTTTATGTGTGATTTCTCTTTTAGCTAGTCTAGGATGTTTTAGGCTTGTATTAATATTTGGTCGTTTCATGAGTTTCATGAAGTTGTCGCCATCATCTTCATCATCTAATGAATCCTATGATGACAAGTAACCAGCTACCACATTGAGTATTGGTATGACCTTGTTGCATTTCGGACAAGCACTGGTGAATCAATGTTCGTTGGCCATAAACCATTAGATTTCACAATTCACTAGTGCTTTCATGGCATCTAGTGAATGTTTTTAGGCCATCAACCGTCAGATTATCATGGTAGCTGGTGCTTCTTCAGGACATTGCGTAATTAATTCTAGTCCACTATCACTCATTAACTACTAATTGGTGACAGCCACTATCAATAATAACCATCAATAAACCACTACTCAACCTTTCATCAACCATTCAACCATCAACCATTTCTCAACCATTAACCATCAATGAACCAATGAATCCTCAACCATTCATCGACCATAAATCAACCATTCATCCACCATAAAAAGTCACCCATTCATCAAGCATAAATCACCCATTTCTCAACCATTCATCGATCATTCCTCAACCGTAAAAATCCACCCATTAGATCTTTCATTAACCATAAACCGCCCATAAACCCCAACATGAACCACGCATAAACCACCCATAAACCCCTTATAAACCACCCATTAGTGAACTTCAGCCCGTTGCGGGGCCCCAGGTGGACGGCGTGCTCTGCTTGGCCGAGCGCTTGGCTTTGGTCAACGACGGCGGTCCCATGACCGACCAGACCCTGCACCTGGCCGCCACTCGGCCGCGGACCAGTGACCTATAGCTATCATGGGGAACACAACCGCGGGGGGCAGGGGGGTTGTGTTGGTAAGGATATCTGGTTGGTGGTTTTTTCACCATGGTGAATAATGGTGAAACATATAGGGGATGATAAGCAACTTAAGTTGGTGGTTAAACAAGTTGGGGGTTGGTAAGGATATGGTCTTGATAAACTGAACAGCAGTTTGTCTATAGACTATTGATCATATGACTATCATGCTACATGTTTTGTCTATAGTTACCAATGTTTTGCAGTTATGTTTTGTTTGTTGATGTATTTACTTAATGTACTTATTCTTTGTATATAATATATATATACATTTACCTATCTAAATAAGTTCTTTTTTTTTGCATATACGACATTTGAACTCTCAATATGATATTCATGTATGCTTCGGTTGGCGACAACTGGAATCAACTATGTGTTTGTTAATTACCAATCAGCCATTGATGCCACTATAATGCAGAATCTATTGTTGACCATTGGTATGAGCCATGTAGTGGGCATATAGTTGCTGGTTGATTGAAGATAATTGTAACCTTCAATGACCATGAATACTCAATGCTTGGTTGCCATGCCGGTGATCCCAATCAGCCTCCAGGTTCACCCTGTCTTGAACTGGCTTGAGAAGGGTTGTCCTTATCCAGCCCGATTCAGACGTGTCTATATAGACTAATTATGATATATCATAATGTTTATGCATTTATTGTCTCTCTCTCTCTCTATATATATATATTGATTTTTTTAAATATATTGAAATATCAATACATATTATGTATACATATATTCAAATATATATACATATTTATATATATATATATACACATACTTATTTATACACGTATATGTGCTTCATGCGTTGACTTATATGCACTGACATCATGTAAAATGACCCCCATCCATTCCTTCAGGGTCAGCTGAATGCTGTGGAGATCGGAACTGGTGAACACGTGGATGAAGGTATCGTTGTATAGCCACCTTTAATATCAACCACTAACCAGTGGCTATACAAGCTATTTTAAAGCTGGTCATATAAGCAGTCATTAACTGCTGGATAACCAGCCACCTTTGACAACTGGTTATCAACTGCTATAACTAACATATAAAGCTGCTTATGTAACCAGTTGATAACCAGTTGTTACCTATAGGATGGTACCTTTATATAGCCACGTAACCCATTATGTTGTTTTTGGCCACCTATAATGAATGACAAGGCTTTATAAAATATAATTCATTATCATCACTGGTACCTTGCGAATGGCTAATCACATTGAATTCGTTGATACCACTTTTGGTATCCGTTACCCTTTGGTGAACTGACCTTTGGGCGTGGAAAATCAACCGATCATAGATGGTTTACCAAAAGTCAATGATTCTTAGCATCTACAGATGGTTGTCCCACAGATTCTAAATGGCACCCGAGTGGAGCCGCATGGCGAAGCTAGCTGTGCCGCGTCAGCCGCAGAGGTGTCCTTCTTGCATGACTTCACTTCCCTGCAGTGCAATTTGGATCCGGAACTCGTAACTCAACAGCAGAAACGGCTGAACTGTTCGGAGGAGGAGCTGCCTGGGTGAGGATCACTACCATCCCGTGATGGTCTACATGTGCCAACGAAGATAGCACGAGGCTAGAGATCACTTGGGTGATCATGACTCATGTGGGATGCTTGGGGTGACAGGTTTCCTTTCATATCCCAAAGACGTATCCCCTAAAGGCACTAACCACTAACCACCTGCGAATCAGCGGAAGAAGCTGGGGGTATATCAAAGGAACTCGATGGAACATGTTCGCCCGAGCCTTAGGGTTTGCCCCGCATGGGTCTGAGAACATTTCCCAACGCTCAAATTCCTGCACAGGGCCATTGTTTTTTGACTTTTGAGCTATCAAACCCTAAACCTCAAACCCTAAACCTCAAACCCTAAAACCCTAAAACCCTAAAACCCTAAAACCAAAACCCTAAAACTCTAAAACCCTAAAACCAAAACCCTAAAGCCCTAAACCATAAATCACTGCGTATAGCCAGTGTTTTCGCAACTTGTCCAAGCCATCTCGACCTTGTACAACATGCTCCATTGCAGTGGCACTTTATGTGGTGGGGCGAACGTTAAGGCTGGAGGGAACATGTTTTGTTTTCCCAAATGTTGGTTGTTATCCAATCGGTAATCCGTAACTTTGGGGTTCACCATTGTGAGAAGCCCCCACATTGTGAGAAGCCCCCCATTTCATGCCCTTTTTTAGCAAGTATTCTTAGCATGTTTAACCAATATATATATATATTTACATTCATATAGCCATAGTTTACCAGTATGATCCCCCATCTTAGATTCACGGATCATTAGACATTATAAATACTGTAAGCCCGTCTCTACTTAAGCCACTGATTAGCCACGATTAAACTGCCATTGACCATTGTTTGACAGTTAGAAGCATGATTTACCATTATGGATCGCCATTATTGACCTGTTCAAACAATACTAAACCATATGAATTTTCCATTATTAAGGCTTCTTGCCTATCAAATATTATTGATTCACCATTGATCAACCTTGAAGTATCTTAAACCATTCAGAAGGATATTAAACTACCATAAACCCTCATAAACCACTATAAAGCACCATTGAAAATTCTTAGCCATTAACCATGATTAACCAGTATTAGCCATTATGAACTATTATTAGACCACCATAAAAGCACCATAAAACCACCATAAAACCACGATAGAACCACTCCAAACCACTGGTGTCTCATCTCTCATCTTCGTTTCGAGGCAGGCATCGCCTGCCTGAAGTTGGCGGAGTCCGTGTACGAGGTCAGCCACGAGCACCTGGACGTCGAGGGAAGGGCGCCCTGGGGGAAGCACCGGTGCAGGAGCCTCCAAGGTTTCGAAGGAAAAATGGTGGAAACTAATTGTGAAACTATGCGGAAAATGATGAAATGATGGAAGCTTAACATGATGAAAGCTTAAAACATCTGATAAACAGTTTTTTTCATTTGTTTCAGTGTTTTTTGAAAATATTGTGGTTTATGATTGTGAAAAATGGTGGTTTATAGTGGTTCATAGTGGTTAATAGGGTATAAGGAACAAGAATGGTCGAATATAATGGTTTCTTGAAATAGTGAATCCCCAAATTGTGGTTGGTTGATTACTAGAAACGGTTAATATGAAGGATGCTATATTTTTGGATCTGGAAACTCTGATATGTCTAAGGATGATAAGTTTCCAGATGGATATATGATTGGATCTGGATAAATTATTGGATGTGATTGGGTTACCTAATATTTTCTGTAATGATTGGGCATTATTGGATTGCATGATTTTTTGAAAGGATTGGTATGATTGGATTTAATGATGGATTACAGTATGGATTATATATGATTACAGGTAATACTGTACCATTAGTTTTTGGTTTAATCACAATGGACAACTGATCGTTAATGCAATGTAATAAACTGGCAAGAGACTGGATAAAATAGAGGAGGTAGAAATAAAAAACAATTATCCTTTTCTCTCTCTCCCTCTCTATAAATAAAAATATGTATGTAAATATATATATAACATATTTCTACATAGACTAATGGTCTCTCAGTTGATAATAATGGGAATAATCTAGATTACATAGCTGGACATTGATGTACAGATTTTGGCAATGAATGGAGAAGTAACGTGCTGCTCATCATGGCAATAAACTGGCTAATGATGGACGAGCACTGGGAATGAAACGAGATATACCAGTGACTGGTATTATGCACAAATACCAGCCATGGGCAAGTAAGTTGTAGTTTCCATTGATCAATTGTTGGACCCTTGGACAAATTAAAGGCGTTATTGGTTCAATATGCTTGAGCAGTGATCAATCATATTGGTTTTGTTGTGGTGGTTGAGTAGCGGTAGACAGACGCTTATAAGTTTGACATGAACGAGCAACCGTGCGCAACATCAATGATGATAAATTGTTTCTTGATTACCATCCAGGATGGTTTCAGTGGTTGAGCTGCGGGTACATGCGGCATTCGGTTTGAAACTGATGACGTTAAGCAGCAGTGGATCATGATTTTGGTTTATCATATACTGACCGGCAAGTGCTCAACAGTGTTCCTGGTGGATGAACGATTGCTTTGGAGGGGCAAAGAGGGATTACTAGTGCTTCGTGTGAATAGTGGTTGCTAGTGCTCGGTTTATGACGACTCTCAGCAGAGAATAGTGATTGCTAGTGCATGGTGTGGTTAATGCTTGAGATACCAATCAGTCAACCACAGCAGATAGTCAATCTGTTTTGACCCTGCGCAGTTTCGACCGCGCACGGTCTCAGATATTTCTGAGATCACCAACCCAACCATGGCCTTCTATTTGGATTGTACTAGGGATGACTACTCTTCTTGACAAGCATCGTTTTTCTGGAGTGAAATGGCCTGATTCACTACTTGAAACTTACAACTGTTCCCATGACCTCTGGAAACTACACTACTTGGCTGGTCAATTTCTGGCCGCGGGGGTGTTCTGAAGGATCACAGCAGTGGGGGGGTGGCTGGGGCAGCCAAGGTACTACAAGCTTGAGAGGACTGCATGGTGTGGGAAGGAAGCTCAGCCAACCCAACTTTGTTAGTCAAGAAAGTGCAGTAGGTTGGGACCACAGCGCGGCCGTGATGTATCAATCTACAGTATCCTGATCGTACCTGTATGTTTACATACATATATGTATGTATCTTTATATATATATATATAATATGTTTGCATCAATATTTTCATGGATGTTAAGATACAAACATATTCATATATTTACTTATTCATTTACTTATCATATGGATATTAGTTTCCTGTGAAAGCAACCCCTTTGAAACATTGATATATGTATATATGATGGTGTCTCAAGCCATAGGGAACCCCAAAGTTATGGTTGGTTTACCACTATAATGAGCGTAACCATGATCAATGGATGATTTGGGGTACCCTTATTTTGAGAAACACCTATACATTAATATTGTATTAGCTTCCTGAGGCGCGGCCTGACGTTGCAGTCCATCAACCGCTCCGAGCCTCGAAAAAGATGTGTACCGCTGGTGTATTGTTTCGCCTCAGTTTTGCCACCTGGCTTGGGTCTCATGTTATAAGACATGACCGTTATGTTATAGAGTAGACCCATCCATGTTATCACTCATAATACTTCGAGTAAACTCAGTTATCTCATAGAGAATACCCATGTTATAGAGTTTACTCGAAGTATTCATGAAGATATTTGGCCCGTCAAAGCCGTGAACATCCCAAAAATATCCAAACATGACTACAGTACCGAAGTCTATGCTGGCCTATTCACCTACCCACTTTCTTTCGCACGGTCGATTGCGGCCCATTCCCATTTTAGCCAATGTAAACTGCTCCAGTGCTGAACTTTTGACTCGGACCTGGATGAGTTGATTTCCGACACTCCGTTCCGAATTGTATTGTTACAGGTGTACATAGATGATTGGCAGGTTCAAAACATGTTTATTTTCCATACAGTAGTATAAACCAATGGTGGGTTGGTAGTTTGAAACATTTTTTATTTTCCATGGTATCAATCAATGGTTGGTGGGTCGATTAATATTTTTTCATGGGTTGAAACTACATGTAGCAAGAGACAGGAAGACATGTGGGCCTGAGCCCGCTTTGGCTATGCTGGGCGGTTTCTATGTTCTTTTCAGCGACGAGCAACCCTTTGTTTAGAGTGAGACATCATAGCAGGAGATCTAGTTGATGATTTACCTTCAAACATGTGGGGTTTAAGCAAAGCTTAATTTGGCGCCGTGTAATGAGGATGTGTTGAGCCATCAGCATTCAACATTGCAAAGCATGATCATGGATATTTTTTGTGATTAGCTCATGATCATGGACATTGAATGATTGCTTCAGAAGCTTTTATTAGCATCATGATCATCAATTATAAGTAACCATTCAATGGTTGCCATCAATTAGCATCATGAATCATCAATTAGCATCATGGACATTGAATGGTTACCAGTCATAGTCATCAATTATTCAAAATAATGAATCGTCCGAATCGTTGGTCAGGACCACTAGTCATTTCGGCACTTCACTGGCCACATCCCCGAAGACCCTCCAGGAGCGACACCTATGCTCAAGCGCAGGGACGATGGACGGAAATGGGAGAACGGGCCTTGACAACGTAGAGGTTCATGACTTTGAGAGGTCGGTTTAGAGGTGATTACTCATGGTGAAGTAATGGTTGATGAGTGGTTAAGTAATAGATTCAAAGGATTTCAAAGGAGTCAAGGGTGATTACTTGATGGTTGATACAGTAGTGGTTGATAATGGTCGATTAGTTGTTTAATGGTGTTAATTCATGGGTAACCAATGGTCTATAAGTCTATACTGGTTGATGTGTCTTAAAAACTGTTGGGGCTGTCTTAGTAGAGAATCAAAGATGACCAATCATGATGATGTTGATAAACCGTTGAAAGTGGTTGATAGTTGATAATCATGGAAGTGAACATTGTGCTTCATGAATCCTGATTGACGATGGTTGAGAGCTGCCAAGAATGGTTCATGACAAGCAATGGTAGACAGAGATCATTTTAGGAGTTGATCGCCAGCCAATCAAGACCTGGCTGGGTGAACATCCCCACAGTTGGAGGATTTGGTGTGGCCGACACTTGCCGCTTCGGGTCGAGAACATGAATCAGCTGGTTGCAACGTTCGCCCGTAGATCGCCACTTGACCCAAAGTGACGACAGGACGCCATTTGTTCCATTGCAAAAAGAAGGGATCCGCCAAGCGTCAAGAGTTGTGCTTCAAGAGTGATTCTTCCCATGGTACTGTGGTAGTGGGAAATCACAGGGCCATAGTCGCTGTTCCATGACTTCCCGTGACTAATGGATATTGGACCCCGGCATACTTCTGATTTTTTATCGTCCAGGGTATATTTCCTACACTATTACTGATACCCTGGTCAACTATCACTGACATAAGAGTCATTAACAGTGGATTCTCCATGAACTACGGGTGTTTTCGTGAATTCTATTAACCGTCAAAACATTGGATATCTCTCCTTAATTGCTAACAAGCAGTAATTTCAAACCATTATGGCTGATAGCCATTGCTTAAACATTATGCGTACTTGATACCAACAAAGCCAGTCTAATTCTAGTACATTAAACACTAATGCTCAAGAACTATATGTCACATGTCATACACTATGATTAGAGTTAATTAATAAATATGAGCCATTGTTCATTTCCACTACTCAAGCCTTATGATTATATACTAACATAACCAGTATAATACATATGATTATAAACATTTATAAACTATATACTAACATAACCACTATGACAAACCACAACTCATGTCTAAGCAATCTTTGCAAACCTTGGAGCACCCATTCCCCAGGAGTCGAGATGACATCCTTCGCGCAGAGCATTTGGTCTTTCAGAGGTGCGCAGCGGTGAAACGCGTCGCTCACGATCAGCTAGCACCAGCCATCCAACCAACCAGCCCAGTTCCCAGCGCCAGATGTGTGCTCAATTCGGCAAGCGTTGCGCATGTTCAACAGCGATGAGGCATGTTCGACAGCTATGAATATCACTCATGTAAGTCAAGTAATTGTATTTGTGAATAACATGGGAATGATAACTGTAAATTGCCAGTAATATCACAATGTTCAGCAGTGATATATGTGTGCTTAGTACGGAATTAGGTATGATCAATCATCATTAGCCATTGGTTAAAAGCATTTTGAAGTGTCATTCGCCATATTTCACCATTGTCAGCCATTATTGAGCATAGCTACTAAAATCATGATCCATCACAAGCACAACAAAAACGATTGATTACCGCAATTTACATGGTCAACCTTTCCGTTTTTTACTCTGATCGCAATCAACCATCAACCATCAACCGTCAACCATCATCATCATCCCTCTCAGCACTGAATGATGGTTGGTCAATTGTTCAGCAGAGCAAAAGCACCATGAGCAATTAATGCACCATTGACATTGATCGTTAATCCTTGTCATCAATTATCATCAACCATCATTGTTAACCACTATTACTCCGGATTGATCCCTACTGGACTGGACAACCATTAAACAAACCATTAATGGTGACAACCATCAGAAGTTGTTCCCCCTAATCATTCATTAATCACTCTTGATTAATCACTTTTCATCAATCAACGATCTGAATGAACAATTAATTCAAATCAAATAACCAACCAGCATCAACCGTTATCAATCATTACATCAACCATGATTTGTTAATCAACTCGTTCCTGGTTGATGGTTGAGAATAGATATTATATCAATGGTTGATTACAATTTCAAATCAAGTCATTCCTGGTTTTCAATCAACCATCAACAACTCTTAATCAAACAGACCATTGTCAACCATTATCAACCATGAACCATGAATTTTAATCAACTCAATCATATCTCAATTAAACCAGCAACCATTAAACCACCATTGAGTTGTTAGTATCGTCAATATTATCAACTCAATCATTGTCAATAATGGTTGATACTAACATCATTCAATGATTGTCATTAACATTAATGATATTAACAACCATTAATTGATACATGGTTTTCAATCATCAACCAGCAACCATCAACCAGCAATCACCACAGCACAGCCGCCCATGGCAACCCCTCCCCGACAGGCTGCAGACTCGCTTGCAGCGACCTACTGCCGCGTGGCCTGCGGCCCAGTTGGGGGCTACGCCAGGGTGGCGCTGAGCCGCTGAACGGGGGGCCCGGAACCACCAGGAACCACCAGGAACCTGGCGCTTCACCAATGGATGTGGTGTAACCAGGTGCCAGCAATGATGTCTTTTGATTGATACCTGTGATGAATGATTTTTTTTAAATGTCAATTGGTGACTTGTATGATGGTTGATAGCTTATGGTCAATGATGCCTATTTTTGGTTTTCAAAGATGGCTGATGGTGGCTGACAAAGTCATAGGGACTGCACAGCTTGACTGGTTTCATCCTCATTCAGCTCCTGGAGCAGTTCTCAGACAAGGTGCTCAGGGTCCAACTCGCTAATTTATTTGGACGCGGCTCATTACTTGAATGATAGGCCATGTCTCCAAATCATGCTAGGCTTTGGTTGAGCTGGGCCAATGATATTTGCCAAGAATGGCAACCTTGGATTAATAACCCCCGGCCCCCACAAGGTCAACAAGGTCTGACCATACATCAGAAAAAGGGAACCCCCCTAAATAATAGACCCCTAGAGAGATGAGAAATGGATAAGAGTATACCAATGAGCTGTGTGCTTGAAAAATTGGCAGCAATGAGCTGCTGAGTCTGGGGAAGGAGCTGGAGTGAGCATGTCTCAGCTATGAGAACCTGAACAGTTTCTAAGACTATTGAGCCCACTGGCCATCAGAAGTAATAAAACTAATAAGGAAACTGATTAAGACTAATTTGAAACTAATTAAACGCATAGTTTGTAAACAATGTAGGATCCAGAGGTGGTTGATTCACTGGGAGAGGGGGTTTTAGAGTGAACCTAGCTTATTAGGGGGGGAAATCAGAGCCTAATTAACTTTAGCAAGGACCAGGGTCTGGGGATGAGGAGGTGGTTGATTAACTGGGGGGGGGGGTTATTAATCCCGACTTGGCATTACCCATCAACCAAAGCCCTAGCTGTAGCATTGGGAGGATAGGCCAGCACCATCTCCCAGCAGTTTTCAACCTGGTGAAAACCAAGGCTTTCCCTCCAAAAGGCATGGATGCGAGCTAGAATCGATGGTGGCCTCCGTATCGAAAACGATGGTTTCTACATAAAATCGGATGGTTTTGCTTGAACAAAAATGATGGTTTCCCTTCAGGAACCGATGGTTTGTCCATCAACATTTCTTCAAATAAAATTTATGGTTTCCCGATGAAACAATGATGCTTCCCCTATATATCCAAAATGGTGCTTCCTTATGAACAGTGTCACATTCTCCCTAGTAATTATTAACCAATGGTTGGTTGACAAGCGTATTTTTCATGACCTTGTGGTTCAACCGCCAACCTACGGTATCCTCTTGTAGCGCGGTCATCACTTTTGTGCTTGTTGTCGAGGTTTCTTCACAGCTGCCTAGCAGCTGGAGGTGGCGCAACTGAGGTGGTGAAGATCATGGTAGCCATAGCCATCAACATTGTTGGAACAATCATTTTTTTGAAAAACAATGTTGAAACATTCAACAAAAGATGGTTCATAAACATTGTTGTTCAACAACATATGGTTATTACATATTGTTCAACAAAAGATTGTTGATAAATATCTGGTCAACAAATGATGGTTCATAAAGTTTTTTTGAACAACAGATGATTAGTGATGGTGTTTGGGATGGTTATTGTTGGTGAATAATGACTGAAATCGTGGTTTAAGAATGCAAGATGTACCACTAATCAACACTAGATTACCCTACTGGAAACGCCGGAGCCTACTTGACATTGGTGGATAATATGGTGAATGTTTGGGGAACGACCCCCTAGAAGTCAAAAATTCACCGTTTTCAATAGGTAAACCAGCTGAAAGTTAAAGGCACAGGCACAGGTCTCCAAACCTCATTTTGCTGCAGGGTGATAGTATCAATCTCGGTTGGTGCCTAGCATATCCTAGCATTATTTGTTGTCAAATTGGTGTTTGCTTTCACCCTTCAAGTGGCGATTGCCAGCGGAGAAAATCTTGTTTTCGGAATGGCCAGCTATTCTTGGCAGTTTCGGGGTCCCAATATTCATGAGCTGTACATCTAGATCACCAAGACACGACAGTGATGTATTATCAAATCAGCATTTACGTTGCATGTATGTAATGATGCAGGTGTATAGATTAAGTCTATACACATTACAGTATCCACATTTATGTGCAGTCTTATGTCCTATTGGGTCTTCGCATGCTTTACATCGCGTGCAGTTTCCGCAGGCGGTTTCGATGCGCCTGTGCGGACTCTGGCGGGATACGTCAATCTCCTGGCGCTCTATGATCCGGAATTGCAGGAGATCTTGAACTGATTGTGAAATGGGTGGTTCTCAAGCCATAGGGGACCCCAAACATGCTTGCTGAATCGTGGATATAGTCATAGACAAGTATCATTTATGCAATTCTCCTCGAACAAAATCATAGATAAGTATGAGTTTACTGGATAAACAAGAGTTGTTTGTGATGGTGTCACGCGCATAATATCTATTCGTTAGAGATGCGTTGTGAAGAATGCACGTGAATACAAGTGAATACATAATTTGATGATACAAAATGGTTGATCACGGTTTACAATCTGACTAGTGAGGATTTGAGGGATAGCTTTGGAGCAAAGGCTGTCCATGAATCCTTTTTGAGGTGACAATTTGGTTTCAAAGGACATGACGATTGGATTGGTAGATTGATGCTAAGAGAAAACGTTTACTAAATATAACCACCCAAGTGGGTGCATGAAACATCCTTTAACACTCCATCATGATGGCAAGCATCAAATTCGTTGGGGTGAAGGCTGTTGCGTGTTCTCAGGCGTGCCCAATTCGTACGTGTTCAGTGCGGAGGTGCTCAATCTCGAATCACCACAGCCATGGGGCTGGGCTTCCCTTGGAGGGATCTCGTTGGGCAGGAGCAACCTGCTGCCCTACGGGCACAGGTGTCCTTGCTTCTCGCAGTGGGAGCCTTAGCTAAGCGGCCCGTGTGTTTGCTGGTGGAGATCGCCTGACGACTGGAATCGCCTTCTGAATGGAGGGCGGCTGGCGAGCTGGATAATCATTAGTTTCCCAGTAGGTGAAGATCTAAACAGTAGTCATTTATGGGATGTGAACCGAAGGGGTACTGGATATTGACCTCTAGAAACCGGTTTTTGCGGAAATCACCCAATGGTTTGGAATTTGAACTTGGGCGGACAAGACCAAATGGCCGTATCCATTCCCACATGCACATGTTTGTTGTAGGTTTTCCGTCAAGACAGGTTACCGGCTGGTGATCTAACATGGCAATGGAAGATCCACCAATGATTGATGATTTCCCAGGGTTTCCCTATAACTTCTCATTATTTTCCATAGATGGCTGAATGGCTGTGGGTCAGTTCACCCTTAGGCCCCCTGGTTCCCCCACTATGAACCAGGCTGTTTTCCAACTATTATTGTTGGTGGAAATCCCCCATGAACGTTGGTTGATTCATATTGACCCATAGCCACATTCCATTGCGATGTTACCGGAGTATGGTCCCAAGTTGCGTTTGGAAATGGGGGTGCCACGGCGCCTTGGTACCGCTGCAACGCAGCAAAGGTGGCGCCATGGCTTTGGAGGCAAATTGTTTGATAAAAGGTAGCAGGATGTCCGGTCAAAATGGTCAATAGTTGCTTGTCTTGGTTGATTTATGGTGATATACTAAGTATAGAGAATAGATATGTCATGATCTATGAGTCAATATTACCCAATCCACTGATGGATAGTAATTGATATTCAAACCGTGCGAATAGCCAGGGGTATGTGGCCTAAACCTACTCGCAGCCATATGTTTTCTCTTGGAGCAACCTGTGCCGATGGCACTGGTGTGGAATCTTTCTCGTATGGAGAAGCGAGTAGCTAGGACATGTATTACAATGATTTCGGGTGCAGCCTCTATTCATTGAGTGCCGAAAATTTCACGTGCGTACTCAAGAACTGTCAACGTGTGCTTTATCACGCTTTATGAATATATGACATTATGAATGGTTGTGAGTTGAGGGATGATTCATCACATTTGATAACAGTTCATGAGTTTATCAGTTGGTCAAACCAATGTAAATCACTGTACACTTTGGTTGGAATGCAAATATATTCCTGGTGAAGAACTCATGGTTCAAACGGTTAAGCCAGGTAAATCCATGGTTTAGCCTTACCATATGGTGAGCCATTGCTGATGGATCATCATCATCATCATCATCATCGTAATAAGATGGTGAACATGTGTTCATATATACATATATATATATATATATGTATAATCATCATCGTAATAAGAATGGTGAACATGTGTTCGTATATATATATATATATTTTTATGATGGTTGATCACGTAACAATTTTGATAATAATATCAATATGATCATATAAACAAGATGATCATAATACGAATATTCATGCATAGATACATACATATATATATATTTATTTACATGTACATATAATCATATACTGTATATCATTGTGGTTGACCCACGGTCAAAACAGTTGAAATTGGTCGTTCCAACGGTTCAGCTCCTGGTTCTCCGGTGCTCTCAGCTGACACCCGAGGTCTATGCCAGGGGGTGTGTTGCGGCAGGCGCGGCCAGCGCTGAGTGGTGGCTGAGTGGCTGCTGACGCTCGATTGCTTCGGAGTAAAGCCATTGACCATGAGTCGATTAGGAATTGGTTTTGTAAACAAGCCCAACCACTGACCAAATATAACTTTAGATGATTATATATATATATATATACATTTACATCTATTATGATAATATAGATTTTCTATCATCATATATATATATATATTTATAGAATAATGTGATCAGATATCTATATTTTAAATGGCCATGTATAGATAGTTTGGATGAAATTCGGTTTTACGTTAGGACATTTTCTCTGAATCTTTACTGTGTTTGCTACTTGGATATGTACTGTAACTGAGGTCAGTTTACTTTTTTCGTTGGCTTGCAACCCCTGTGACCGGCCAGTTTCGTTTGACATGGCACATTTGGGCGGTTGGAAACGATAACTGGTGGTCATCCAACGGGTTGATGTTGAGATCTCCATTTTTTCTCTCTAAATGATGGTTCTTCGATTTGTAGAAAGGTTCAATAGTTTCACTACTCACTACTCCAAACATGGCTGTTGGATACCATCCCATTGATCATGGGTTGGCTATAAAACTGGCAAATTGGGCGAACAGGTCCCCAGTGACATACTGACAGCTCGACCCTCCTATCCATTTTCAGGACGTCAGGGATGCTTTTGACCGACCTCCTATCTCATTTGGCTATGGGTCAATATTAAACAACCAACTAATAGGGGATTTTCCAACAACAACAACAACAACAACAATAGGGAAAACAATGGTTAATGATGGGGGAACCAGGGGTACGGGGTTTTGACCCACTGCCATTTGTCTTGGAGGTTTGGCATGGGCAAACTTGCCCTGTGTAATCTCCAGCTCATACTGTCGCCACATGTCACCCCACCCAAAGTTATTGGGTTCTCCTACTTGAGTGGCTTTTGAGGGCTGAGGATGCGCTATCAGCATCGATGATTGTCTGAAAATCCAGTCAACCAACAAATCACAACTTTTACTTTTAGACCTGGCATGCCTCACATGATGGTTTGTGAAAATAGGGTTACCCCCAGTTATCATCAACTATTAACCCTTTTTAGGAAGAAACTAACCGTTATATACCGTTATAGTTGGTGTCTAGTAACAAACCATTATTTTTAGGACTCAACCAATCATTGATAGCAACCATTGATAGTAATAAACCAATCATTTGTTTGGGGGCTATAATTTTTTGGTTTATTACTATCAATGGTTGCTAAATTACTATCATTTGTTTGATTAATAAGCGAACAATTTTTTGGGGCTACCCTATGTTCAGACAGCACCACATAGACGTGTACCACAGGTGGATCTTTGGAAAGCAGCTGCTGGAACAAGGTGGGAAACGTCAACTTGGGGCTGCTGGCTGCAGAGGATCGTTATGATCATTCCCGGTTGACAACCTCTGCAAAGCTAGTCTTAGGACCTTGGGATTGTCTAAGAATGAATCCATTTGGAATGAGGATGATTGTCCGCAGATTGGTGAGTGACAACCTCACTTCAATCATAATCTGGACTCCGACAACCTCAGTATAATCATAATCTGGACAAATCTGGATTGGTTAGGTCCATTATTGTCCCTGGTCCAGATTATGATTATATGAGCATTCCGTAAACTAGGTCCATCGTTATGATCATTCCCAACCTCCTGCTGGTGCACTATTGATCACTCTTCTTAATTCTTATCATCATCATCACCATCATCACCATCATCACCATCATCACCATCATCATCATCATCATCACCATCATCACCATCATCATCATCATCAACATCATCATCATCATCATCATCATCATCATCATCATCATCATCATCATCATCATCCATTGATTATTATACATGATTGATGTAAAGGATGATTTGAGGGGTTCCCCTATTTTGAGAAACCACCAATATATATATATATATATGTATATGTAATATAGTATACTTGTGAATCATCATCATCATCGTCATCATCATCATCATCATCATCATCATCATCATCACCATCATCCAATATCACATATGATATAATACATTGTTTATAACATATATAGTTGTGACTCATCTATCATTCATCGCGGGGACTACCGGTGATTATTCAGCGCCTTAAGAAACTTGGCGATCTTCATCATGGCTCTCGCATGATCAAGTTGCTGTTGGGACGAGCAACAGTGGTGTTGCCACAGTTGCCAAGTGTCATTCAAACATATGAGGATAGATGAGGTCATTATTCGTGTGCTGCCCTTGTTCAGGTGAGAAGTCATTCGTGGTCAGTTAAATCCAAACGAAATCAGCCAGTCTATCAAGGTTGATGAGTAAAGCAGTAGGTTCAAACAGAATGACAATTCAAAGCTAAGTGAAACAAAACGGTGTTTCAACTCAGTCAACTCGGGGCAGAATGATCATGAAGAGGCAATTTCAGTCAGTGCACCGATCAGTGGAAAGAAGTGAAAAGCTCATTGATCATAGCCTCAGAGTCCAATTGGAATGCAATGATCCAAGCATAGTAGGAGAAAGAGGTCCTATTCGAAACCCGGAATTAAATTCACACAAAATTGATCCGAGACTCAAAGGAACCGATTGGGACAGATTGGCTCACTGCCTGGTTCGTCTAATTCGAAGTCGACAACCATTTCTTCCAGGCATTGAATATGATTGAATCATTATCTGCGCGTGGTTCCGGAAGCCAGAATTGATCATTAACCATTGTTTACCTTATTGTTGTTGGTTATTATCCCCCATTATTGGTTGGTTAATATTGACCCATAGCCATTTGCTTACAGGGATGGCACACCATTTGACCGCACGACGAGGTGCGAAGCACCACATGTTGGTCCAACAGCATGGAGATTGTTATGCCTGTCTTCTCGAGGAGGGCCCGTGCTGCTATGGCTCTTGTTGCGGCATCCTGGGGTTTTCACTTTGGGTTGTTCCTTCTGTTGCGGCAGGTGTTGTTGTTGTTGTTGTTGTTGTTGGTATTATTTGTTTCCTTCCTCTCCTTGTTTTTCCTTTTCTTTTTTTTTGTTGGGGTTGGTGGTGGGTGTTGTCGTTTCCTTCGCAGTGGTGGTGCTTCTGTAGCACTGTGGCAATAGAAGTGACAGTGGCAGGAACAGTAGCATTAGCAGAAGTACCAAATTGGCAGTAGTATTAGTAACAGTAAGTGACGCGTAACAAAAGTAACAGGTATTCATTTTGCAATCCACAGCTTCTTTTTCAAAAGAGCTTTTACATCCGTTGTTACCTGGAACGCGCACAGACATAAACATAAACATGCATCAAAATGTCACCATGCATCGTAGAACTACAGGTACCCGCCAGCATTGGCGCGCAGTTTTTCAAGTCTGACACTTTTTTTGATGAGTTGGCCACCATCAACGAGAGTGTTGGATTGGCAGCATTGCCAGCTGCTATCCATTGGTTGGTTTATACCCAAACTATCCATCATATCATGCCACTATTTTTCTTTTGCAAACTTATCAACAGCTACATTCTGATTGATGCTTGCATGCATTGTGAACCAAAATGTCACTCTGGGCTGAAATGATTGCCATTGCCATGCACATATTTTTTGGATGGGGCGACCACCAAGGAATGGTCATTGAATGATACGAATCATCACTGCAGCGTCCCTTTGTCACCAGTGTGATTTGGTAGCCCAAGGTATCCAGCAGGGTCCATGGATTTGTTTAGGATCAATCATTTCATCAAATGAGCTGGTCCATGAGGCTGGTTAACAAGCTAGTCAATGAGCTGATCAACAAGCTGACAAGCTGCTTGATGGTGGATGATAAGCTGGTTAATCAGCTGGTTCATTGATCAAATGGTATTATTCATTGATGATTTATCATTGCTCAAGTGGTCAAGCAGCTGATTCCATTCATAGGCTGCTGAATAGGCTGGTTAATGAGCTGGTTGATAGTGGTTGATATGACCTGGGAAGTTCGCACAAGTCACCAGAAGACACACATGTTGATGGGGAGACCATCAATGTTTGGGCTGTTTTTTAGAGTAAGTATTCAAGAGTTGTCGGGGGTACCGTACCACCCACACGCCTCTGCAAAGACTGAGACTTGTAATTGGGGGCCGGGAGATCCATCGAAGCCAAACCCCCCACCCATCTATTCTGAAAACTGATTGTGATCGATTGACAGCTGGATCCCCCATTCATGAGCCTCACGAGCAATGAGCAACTTGGAACAGCCATGATTCTACCTCTCCGTGGCGGCGATAAACCCACATGGAAGAGACCACCTATTGGGGACTTCACGCTGCGTGATAGGATGTGCCGTCTGGTAACGAGTGAGCGTGTCTTGTTCGCAGACGTGGCATCTCTGGAATGGCAAACCCCGGGGATTTTTTTCTATCGCACATGAGTTGAAACCAGCTACGATGTTAGCTTTTTCAGGGAAACACAATGATTCTTGTCGAAGAACTCGTCTAGCTTAGCATGCTGCTAAGCATCAAGCTTTGCTGTGAATATTTGATTGCCCGGAATTCGCCTTAAAATCGGCCAAACGGATGCCACAATGGTGGGCCTGTACGCTGATCAATGTTCATGTGCTTCAGATCTACAGATTGGTCAACGAATCTATTCATAAATGGAATCGTCCACTTTGGGTCGAAGGATTTTCAGATCCAGTGGATGTGCATCCCCCCTTTTAATTCGGTTTCTAAAATAGTTCTAGGAGTTTGATGTTTGGGTTGATTGCGACCCCCTCAACTGGAAAGACAACTATACCAAAGTGTTTCGAGGGGTCACAAAACATCAAATCATTTTCTAAGCTATGAAGGGTTTAAGGGTTGAGTCTGCTTTATAAAGGAACCATCAAATCAAGCACTTTCTTGATCATGCTCGCTGTGTTTGCTCAAGACCTTTGCCCATTTTGCCGTTCATGCTTTTTACCCAGAGACGAAAGCATTTGCTTGTACATTCTAAATTACATAGGACTGACTGAGCCATTACTAACCACATCGTCTTGCTTAGCGATCACTACGTTTCGCTTCGCCACTGAGGTTTTCGATTTGAAGCGGTAGGCTTGACAGCAGTGCCCAGCTGAGGGGCGTTTCTGGGGAAGGGATCCAGGATTTCCAGCACTTGAATGATCTTTGCCTACCCTTCCAGTTGCCTATAGGTAACCCAGGGAGCTTCTGGCGCAGGGATAGTAACTTAAAGGTGACCGGAAGGGTAGAGGTTGTGTCGGAGGCGGAGAATTGTTCAACCTGTCATGGGTAAAATCTTGGGGCCGAAGAGTTTCGATAAAAACGTGGGCACCAACATCATTTTTGGACAGCTCTGTTTTGGCAGCGTCAAATTGAAAAGACTTTTTTGATGGACTGCATCAGTTTGAAATAGCAATAGAAATCCATGATTGAGTAAGGTCAGAGTGGACCAAGCAGACAGACTTGCCGCTGGAAGATTGGCAGCGAGTGTGCATATCAGCAACTGTCATCTCTTGCTTGACTATCTGGGGCCCACTATACCACAACTGGTCGTTCTCCGAGCTCAATCAACCCTAGTCAACCCTAGGCATAAACTACCTTGGCGAACTAGGGGGCCACTCCTTGTAGGAACTTGATCTGACAAATTTTTGCAGTTGGAGGATGGCCAGTTTTCCAATTGCCTGGCTTTCTCATCAGCCAAATGGGAGCAGGGAACTACTTCGAATGTTCGGCGTTGCAGCGGCAAGCCATACTATATCACTTTTAACCAGGATAAGTAGACTCATTTGAATTCGTGTTGATCTACATACCAGGGTGAACCGCCAAGTAAGACAATCTCTTATACTTAAATTGAACATTTTTCAATTGTCAAAACTTTACCCAAGAAAGCCCACCAAGAAAGCCCACCAGATCACAGGGCTTGCAGTTGGAAACATCAAAATATGCAGATCCATCATGGTGTCTTTCCTTCGAACCAACAACCAACTGCTGACACGGCCAAGCGCAGCCTCAGGTCGAACGGAGGTATCCCCACACTTCCAGGAGCTGCGGGGTCTCCACGAAGGGCTGGGCTTAGGCTGGTTACTTAGGCGTTGGTTTGCCAGTTCTGCAGGCCTTGGCCCCCGGTAGACTTGTTTCGAAGGGATTTGACCATTGTTAAGCAGCCATTGAACCGCCAGTTTTCGGAGTGGTTTGATGGTTTTGATTTGGATCAAGCCTATTGAACCATAGTGAATCACCATTTTGGGAGGTTTTTTGTTTTGTTCAATGTTGGTTTCTGATTAGTGTAACCCCCCCAAGCAAGTAATGAAAATAAGCATGAAACCAACAGTAGTAGATACAAGTCTCAGAAACCAACATTAATCATCATTTAAGCATTTATCAACCATTAATTACTGGGTTATTAACCATTTATAGATGAAACCAACAGTAGTAGATACGGACCATCAGAAACCAACAGGTTAAGCCACTGATCGAATGTCCAGGATTTGCCATTCGGCTAGCACCGCCCTTCAGGAGCTTACCCAATCACTTTCCGCCGCTCAGATTCGTCGATCCCTCCGTGCTTGTACCCCCCGAACAAGGGAAGGTGATAGACATGGTTAGTGAATCTGAGCTGGGCAACCTGGAATTTTAAGAAGAGGCAAAGGAATGAATCTGATACCGGCATGCATATAGTTGCCCATTCATGGTGATTGTTTGGTGAGCCATGCTACTTTGTCACACCTTGTTTGGTTGGTGGTTCTTTGGTTGGTGGTTCTAAACATTTTTTATTTCCCGAGGCATAATTAACACCTGGTTGGTTGACTAATATTTTTCACAGGGGTTGAAACCACCAACCAGTTGTTTACAGTACTCACTAATTATTTCTTTGACCTTCAAACCGTTGAACCATGAAGGCGATTAACAAGCAGTAGCCATTAGCCAAGATCGGCAAGTTTAGCCGCTCTTGAATAGTATTTGTCAACTACTAGCCAGTACTAGCCACGTCTAACACTGACAGTTGCCTCCGTTAGCATTGATCACTATCCATGTCTCAATTGGATTGTGATCAAAACATCTGCATGCTCAGGCACTTGACTGGCCATTTTTTCACTTTATCATAAACGATTCTCCATGAGCCACCACTTCAAACCATGACCATTGAACCAACTACAATTACTCATTCGGAATTATGTTCAACCACTCTTAAGCGATATCGTCATCCATTGTTAGTCACTACAAGTGATAAATCAGTATTGACCATGTGAATATTCTATCAGCCACTATTAATGATCCCATCTTCAGAATTCATGATCATCCATCAATTGCCAGTCAGTATCAGCCATATTTACCACTTTCCATTATTGACTACGCACCACTATCAACTAGCTTCAATCCAACATCATCCATTATTAGTCATCATTGGGAATTACTTGTGATTAATTGGTTACTCATCATCCATGATTGATACGCCACCATCCACATAAAGCTTTGTACAGCCATTGTTGTCTTTATTATCAACCCTGATCAACCACGATTTACCATTATCGAACACTACTTACCACCATTGTTTAACACTATCAACCCTTATCAACCATCATCATTGACCCTTATCAGTGCTATGGCAAAGATTTACTATTATCAAGCATAAATCGTAACTATATTTTGCCCATTATAACCATTCTTTACCATTATAGATCGCCATGGGTTAGTAACTATTATAAATAGCGGTGAAATCAATGGTAACTATAATGGCTTACTTATTATGGTAACTATTGACCCATCAATACTTTCCCATTATAAAAAGTAACTATTGACCCATCTCAACCCCTATCACTTTTAAGTTGTCATGAGCCACCCGCATTTGCTACACCCAGGTGCCACCTGGCAGAGGAGTTACTGCTGCCTCTGCTGCAGTGCCTGCCCCGGAGCGGTTTCCGCTGTTACCGGAGCGGCTGATGGGCGTTGATGGTTGTTTGTTGTTGCCGGTTGTTTGTTGGTTGTTGTTGTTGGTTGTTGGTTGTGGTTGTTGTTGGTTGTTGGTTTTTGGTTGTGGTTGTTGTTGGTTGTTGGTTGTTGGTTGCTGGTTGTGGTTGTTGTTGGTGCTGGTTGTTGCGATTCTTGCTTGTTGATGGGCATTATTGTGTGTGTTTTTTTCTGGGACTTTGGACCTGCTTCGTTTTCATGTTCAGATGTTTTTTTCCCCGTATTCTAGGAACAGTCCTTGTCAAGATCAGAGCATGATATTGGGTGGAAGAACCCATGCATTGGAATGATAGGTCGCTCCCAATGCACAAATCAACGCTGGGTACAAAACTAGTCTAGGTGAGCCACAATTTCCTTTGAAGCACTGTACAACGTCCTATTGTGAACTCCTTATAGCTTCCTGTAGGCTGACTGTTCGTGATTCTCTCAATTCTCTCCCATGTTGCCCTGGTGACCACACTGGTTGTTGGGGAAATATGGGGATTTGCATGTCATGACCTAAGACTTGGACGCCTTGCCCTGGGGAGTACCGGTAGTGGAGGTCTTGTACGCTTCTGGCACGGACAAGAGCCACTGGGATTGGCATGTGATGAATCTTGAAATTGTGGGGACAATCACTAAAAGATCTTCCCAGGGTCCAAACACGAACACTGGCTGGTGATGATTGGTGATACTGTCAACTGTTTCGTTGCTGGTGGTTTCATGGCACGCTTCAAAGGACTCACCAGCACCAGGCAGAACAGAGTACCGGACCATCAGGGATATAAGGGATAATCCTCAACTGGTCAACTGGATTCGGAGATAATAGGGGTAGGGCCCTGACATCAGCGGATCAACCATCAGCTATCGGCAAGGTCAGTAGCCGGAGGGTAAGGGTTGTTCGATGGCTACGAAGTTTCCCCCTTGATCGGGGTTCATGATAGCCCATAACGGGGCCAACCCGAACATGTGGACAACCGGCGGGTTTTCGACGTTGTTGAGGTGATGATTGTCGGTGGTAGATGGATACACCAAGTAGCTGGGGTACCGGGGAACATACACACAATTACTGTACGTACCTATAAGGTGGTTTCTCAAAATAAGCGTACCCCTAAATCATCCATTATCAACCCTTAAACCAACCATTTTTGGGGTACCCAATTTTGAGAAACTCTCAGTACTGTAGAATATTTCTGCACATGCCGGCTGATATGCCCTACGATGGGAGGGTGATTGATGCTAACCCAACCAACTACCCATCCCACCATGTATGTTGTCACCCTTTTGTCGGCTTGCGAGGCATTGCTTGACATCCTCATAGGGGCTTCTTGCATTCGTGACTCCGTGGCTGCTTGCCACACGTCAGTTGCTATCCGATACCCCATGATCATCAAGCAGCTGTCCATGCCCTGCTCCCATGACGAGGTTCCCGGTGAGTCACCACTTGTTTATCATGAAACTAGTAGTGATCCATTAACTGCTGGATTTACCATTCCGGAGCTAGAACTGGCTCATGGAGGCCACTCAAATCAATGCTTTCCCTTTGAAATACACATGAACTTGGCGGGCTGCAGATACCCGATGGACAGAACCATGCGAACAGAACGGAAAACTGTTCACAGGAAAATTGGCTTGTCATGGATGATACCTTTGGGGATCCTTGTGGTTCAGGGTGGTGAAGCACCTGCAACAATGGGCGGGTGCAACCAACCTGCCTCCACTGCGCTGGCAGTACTGCGTTTTGGAGCTGGTAGGCCTCACACGGAGGTTCAACAAGCTGATCAATGGTGGTTCATGCCTGTTCATTTGGGGTCGATTGTGGTTGAGGGTGGTTGATCATCACCATGTTTTGATGTTACTTGTTGCTGGAAGAATGCTGCTGTTGGGTCTATCGGGCATGGATTCAGAGATGTTCGCTGGTGGTTTTTACGAGCGATGTCGAGAAGATGGGGAGAAAACTAGTGATTATACTTTGGACTACGGTCGACTTCTAGAACCAACTATACAGTGAATCGATTACTGCGTACAGTAGTTTCTAAGATCGGGAAATCTATATCTAGGTTGCTTCTACGATATCTTAGGTTAGTGTTTTTCAACCGTACGATCTGGGATGGTGACTTCTATCTTGAAGCTTGACTTGCGCATATTGGTATTTCTCGAAACGGGGTACCCCAGAATCATTGAAATTGAATCATTTTGAGCAATGAGCCAACCATTTTTGGAGGTCCCCAATGGCTTGAGAAACCCCCATATGCCTTCGGGATAGGCCAACCCACCGTTTCTTGCGCCATCTTGGGGGAGCAACTGCAGTAGATACGAGCGTTTCTGCACGCGGTGACCAGCCGTTGTGATCAATCCAGGTTTTACCACGCACCAAGCGCAAGGTAGCCCAGGGTACACCAAACGCTTCCCTTAGTTCACGGTTGGCTGCCTCAGTGGTAACAAGTCACCAGGGGGAAAAGTGGCAAAATGCGGGGCCGACTCCACCTTGAGCTTGATTCGCCAGCAGATCTACAGGATCGCAAAAAAAGAATCAAATTTGGGATTGATTATTGATTGCATTTGGTATGCGAACTAACGGTTACAACAGTTCAATTGTAGTGGAGATATACCAAACAAAGGGTTGCATTAAGAAACCCAAGGTTGCAAGTCTATTTTGGTTGGTGGTTTCAAACATGCTTTTGTTTCCTGGTAATTTACGATAAAATGTTGGTTGGTTGACTAAGATTTTTCACAGGGGTTGAAACCACCAACCAGTATCAGCCATTGCATGTTTTTTGAAAGTTTGACCAGGGAAAACTTCTTCACCAGCCTGGATTGAATCCACAGCAGAGCGGCTAGGCATTTGCCAACTGCATGGGGAATTATGGAGACGCTGTTAGCAACGCTGATTGAAGAGCAACTGTGCAAGTTGATCGTTGATGTGATCCAGAAACGAGATTGGTCGTTACAGCCGTCGCTGTCGTGGTTCTTAAGCACTAGGAACTATGTCGACTATATTTGTTAACCATTAGCTGTTAGCTCTCCTGTCCTTGTAGTTCTATTTGAACGTTGTTGCGTTTGGCGGTGCCATGAAGATGCTGCGAGTTGGTAGTTTGAATATGACTAGTTAATTAGTGGAGAAATGGTGTTCTGTGTGGACAATGTGCCTGTTATGATGGTAATCCCCTGGATTAGCCTGAAAACATGTTTCTCTAGAAGCCCTTGCAAATGATGTTGATCATGAATCACTTCTCACACTCGATGATTGCAAGTGCGGTTTAGAAAAAACATACATTGACATACTTATTCACAGCTGCTTTCATGGGACTTCACTCTAGCTCTGTGCTCAGCGATAGCCTCATAAGCATTTATAACTTCGTTGATTCGAGGTTGATGATCCTTTTTGTGGAGATGACGACACCATACACACAGGTCCGCAACCGTGCACGGCAGAGGTGCGCGTGTTGTTAGGACCTGTCCTTGTTCACAGTTCAAAGTGATTCACCTATGTAGTGGTTAGGAATGGACAATGAATGGTTGCTGAGGATAAATTGGGGCACTATGATTTTAACATCATTGCTTACACTTTCCTAGTAGTTTCTTTGATTCACATGTTTTATTTCCCAACCGAGTTATTCACACATGGTTGGTTGACAGTTGACAGGTATATTTTTCATAGAGTTGGTCCAACCACCAACCACTGCTTGATAGTCTAATTGAATGAATTGACCATCACTCATGTAGACTGTGGAATTGCTGGAGTGCCAGCTCCTGAATTCCAGCAAATATTGTAATCAAGGGCCACACGGCACGATATTTAACAGTTTTTTGCCGGCATTAACTAATCGACCATGATTCATAAACCATAGTGCACTGTTAATCATTATCAATTATCAGCCACTAATCATCACCAACCAATATTGTCATCAACCATGATACACCATGATCAACCATCATTGACATTGTTTGATTCTGTTTGACTCTTATTGACAACTATCGTTGGTCTTGATTAATCAGTATCAACCATTATTAACCACTATTAAACTTTACAAACCAGAATCACCATCTATTGACCATGAGTGGCGCATCCAAAATGTTGCTCTGATCGGTGAATTCGTTGAATTTGACGCGGCCTGGCGGCTTCTGAATGAGCCGCTGGGAGTTTCAAGATAGGCTCAGTCTCAGCTAGCAGCTTTTGTGCTGGGCCTTCAGTTTGAATCAGTTTGAACCCAACCACCCTGGAGGAAGATATGGTTTGGAGGTCAAGTCATGTATTTGGCATTTGTGGGGGCCGAGATTTCTCACCAGATATGAACATGTAATGTGTTGAAGCATGTTTGCCTGCGGGTATGACCTGCCCTCGTCATACCGGTATTTAGCCCCTGTGTCCATGTGCATTTGTGGCTGAGACAAAGTTTGCAGAATTTTGCGGCTCCAAACTCGAGTTGTGTGCACGCTTGATGCATCTTAATGGGAGATCTAGATTCATCGACCCCCATGGCTTACCATAGCTGGTCCTGGCTCCCAGGCTCACATGGAACTGCCACTGCCTGGATATAGCGACCTGTGTCCAGATGCCATTGGACCTTCAACGGATGGCCGCCGCACAAGATCTGCTGGGGACCGCTGCGTGCGGGACTCGCGAGCGGGACTCGCAGCACTGCAAGTTGCGACCAGCAGTGTGCGAGGAAAATCTGGGTGGCGGGTGGCTGGTGTGACTGCTGGTTGATGATGCTTGGTAGCTACTAATAGTTACTACTGATGTTACTAATAGCTACTAAAAGCAACTAATAGCAACTAATCAGATTGATAGGCAACCAGAAGCTGAAATTCAGATGGCGATGGGTCAATATCAACCATCCAAAAGATGCATAGGTGAGCGTCCCAACAAAGCTATCTAGTGTGAGCGTTGATGTGAATGGCCGGTAGCACGGGGCCCTTGACCAACAGACAGATCTTCGTGTAGGTTGCAAGACCGTTGCAAGTTATAAGCTGTACTTGTGACTCTACAACTGGCTGTAAGTCTCTAGCCAATGCTTTTCTACGGGAGAAGCCTACTTACTTCAGACATTTATACTCTGGATCAATCTATCCTCCACTGAAGGCATGCACCATCAAATACTTGTGCCCCGTGTCCCATGGCTACGATTCACCAAGATGCAACTTGGAGCGCTGGTCCTCCCAACCATAATGGGCCATAGATAGTACATAGCTAACCCGGCGATGCTTGGAGAAGCCGTTCTACGTAGAGCAGCTAGTGATTTCTTCCATGGTTGACTGGGTGAGGCTTGGTGCTAGCGACTAATAGCTCAGTACTGCTATGGGGGTGCCAATCATCCCAAGGATAGATGCGCATCACAACAGTTCGACGGCAACTGGTCATGACTTTGGGAACAGCACAGGGCCCTTGACCCACAACCATTTGCTTTCTTTCTGCTGGTTCCCTTCATATGGTGGTTTCTCAAAATAGGGTACCCCAAAAAATGGTTGGTTTCTTACTATAAATGACTACTAATGGATGATTTGGGGGTACCCCTATTTTGAGAAACCACCATATGGAAAAGGAGGTTCTTTGTGGAAACAACTGCTTCCGGGGCCAGTAGTAGCAATGAGACTTACATTCTAGGGTAACCCTGCGACATGCACTTTGACTGATAAATATTTCATGAGACATTTCCAGCTGCAGACAACTTGAACGTAATTCTAGAACATGTTGGATGATGTACGGCACCCATCGGCCTAAGCATCAGCAACAGCATTAGCAACGTATCAACAACCCGTGAGTGACTCCAGGATAGTTAAGCAAATATATAATCCAACAAACATTGTCAATGGATGTCATTGGCCAATATTTACTTTGGCTTTAGACTGATGTAGACAACACCCATTTTCTAAACATAAAACAAAAGGATGTGGAAAAAAAACATATTTTTGCCAAGGCACACATAATCCCATAGGTTCCCCGATAGGAAGTCCTAGATTTTCCCTTGAAAATCCTTGTTCACCATAGAAATCGTAGATTTTCCAAAAGGAATCCTATAGGTTTCCCATAGAAATCTATCATGCCATTTTCTATGTGCAAGGTTTTTTCCCTTCCAAGAAGGTTTTCCTTGCAAACCTGGATTAGCAAAGCCTAAGCCTTATCATTGAAATTCTTGGTCTCTCATAGAATTCCTATAGGTTTCCCCATCAAAGGTACCTTATGAATGAAAGTGGCACTGGCATGCAGCAACTTGGCGCCATGCGTGGCATAAGTGCTCACCACGAGGTGCGATTGTGCGGTTGGTTGCTGAGTTGGTTGGCGTTGACGCTTGATGTATGTTGATGGTCAATTTGTTGGTTTTCAAGCCGTACGGGACCCCCAAAGTGGTTTGCTTAATACTCAGAATGATTAAACAATGATGTTTTGGGGGTACCCCTAGTTTGAGAAACTACCATTCGGCTATGGGTGCAAAAATGAAGTAGATGAACATCCCAACAAAGACTATATAGTTTGGTCAATTTGAAGGATGCGAACAGCAAGTGGTAGAGGGGCCCTTGACCCACAGCCATTTCAATGTTCGTAGCTGGCATTCTACCTGTGTGATTCTGCTGTTTCTGTGGTGCAGTGCGAAAAGGCCGCCGTTGCTCCAAATTCTGACACAGCCTATGTTTCAGAAAATGGTGACACTGGTGACACCACAAAATTGCCTGAGTCTTAATAGGCCATTTGACAGTTGTGAATCGTTAGCCTATTTGACTAGGTTTTCATAGGCTGATTGGACAAAACAAAAGCCAAATAGCCTGGTTGTACTACTAACAAGTCAAATTGACTAGCCTAGAAAAGTGAATAGAACATGACAGTTTAATCGGTTTTTTGATTGTACTAACTGGCTAACTGGTAGTTAAGGGTCACCACCTTCCGGCCGGGCCCTCCGGTCGCACCGGAGGCGCTCCCCGACCTACGGTCCGACCTACGGGCTTTGGAGACGCCGAGCCGTTTTCGCCGCTTCCCGGACACTGTCCCGCGGACACGACGCCAAGGAGTCACAGCTGATGCGGCTCATTGGTTGAAAACAGCGATGGATCATGATGAATCAACCTACCATCACCAATGGTTGATAACTATGGTTGGTCATACGGCTTTGATTGATGATTACAATTATTCGTAGAACTGATGGTTGAGAACCATGGTAATACGGGATTTTGATGTTATGAAGAACCAGTGGTTGATAATGGTTGATGGCTGATAATGCACTCTGGTAACTACCGTGGCAATGGACAATCCACCAATTCTTGATGGTTCCCCACGGTTTCTCGACAACATTTGGTGATTTTCCATTGCTATTCTAGTTTACCGGTGTGTAGCCGTTCATGATTCATAAGAATCGAGGATTTGTATCAACTGCATGGAGGCTGGGTCAGTATCAACCAACCAAAAGTCATGGTGAAGATCTCAACTGCTTGACTGGGATACAGCCAGCTCGGTCCTTGGGTTCGCCGCCCACAGCCATACAAATTCTTTGCAACAAGTCTTGAACCCTGGGGATGATGGCTTCTCATTGGCAACAAATTCATATGTTTGGAACTGCTTGCAGCCACCAAGCAGGTTATGGTGTGTGTGTGTGTGTCTACTCTCCTCCACATTCTTTCACATTCTCAGTTTCCAGCATGCGGATGGAACAAGTCTTTAGAAACCAAATTACAATATTTGTTGAAGGTACCGCATTTGGGCTATTGGGCAAGATATTACGCATCAACAAAACTGACAGAGAATTCACCTATGATCTCTTCCGCTACCTAGAAAATATCCGATATGTTCAAAGCCCATCACCCAAAATCCATGAGGTCTGGTTTCGAATGTCTCGCCAGGACAACTTTTTAGCGAGGCAAACCGAAACCAAGTCTTGACAGAATCAATTACGATTTTATACTATTATGACCATCCAAGATAGTCAATCATCAAAGAACAAACGCCCGGCGGTGATCCAATGCGGTGGCAAATCCCGGGGAGGGGATATCGAGACTCCGAAAGATGCATCGGATATGCATCCAAATTTGGGATAGCACGGTGGGACTGTGACCAAATGGTGCGTTACAATCGTGTACTGTACCGGCCATTGGGGTGTTTCTCAAGTCATAGGGGAACCCCCAGCTATCATCCAGTTTATGAAGCATTTAGAGTATTAAACCAACGATTTTTGCAGTTCCCTATGGCCTGAGAAACACCCATTGGCTTTCCCGTAGCATCATTGATGGATAGGATGTCGGGCCGAGCTCTGAGGAGTGTAAACTGCTAGGGCATGGCCTCGGTTGGTTTAAGGAACTGCCACATGGGAGGCTGACATGTACCATTTTCGGTTGACCAGTTCGAAGCGTGTGGCTGTGTTAATGGTGTATCCCCAAGTTGAAGCATGGGCTTCAATATGGCAGTGGGTTAAAACCCCGTACCCCTGGTTCCCCACTATTAACCATTGATTTCCCTATATTGTTGGTGGAAATCCCCCATTAGTTGGTCGGTTAATATTGACCCATAGCCATATCAAAGAATACTACAACAACGTGCAGGGATGGTTTTGGGTGCCGCCATGCCTGGAGCCTGTGTGTCCCTTGGGTAACGTTGGCATGTTGTTGACTATTGCTGCTAGTTGTATACCCTATGATTTCCTAGTACTATACCTCATTCCCCACAATGATGTGTTCATATGTTTCCCAAGATGTTTCAGCAACACTAAGCACGAACAAGCATGAGCCCAGATCAACACATGAACCATAGATACTTTTAACGTTTAATATTGATATTCTTTGTGGTTGTGGAACATTTCATCAGCATGGACCCACATCAATCAACAAACGAAGCGTAAATCAACCAGCATAAACCATATTAGGTAAAGCATTTCAAGCCCTAATGAATCATTAAAGCTCATTAATCTATAAAGTAAATCATATATGATTGAAGGCATAAACCCCTATTTAGGTAATCCCGTTTCTTGCATCCCTGAAAATAATCCAAACCCTAGTTATTAACGCCTGAATCCTTAAGTGTTTCATTAAACCCCAGAATCATGGAACATCAAAAGCATAGCATAAAACCTGATCATTAAACCTCAGAATTCAGTACATGATTAGCCCAACATCAACCCTGATGAACCCCTGAATCATCAAGTGACTCCATTTTCTGAAGCACCACTTGAACCACAGGAGCTCACCGTTGGGATGTGACCTCAACGCTGTGCTCGCTCGCAGTCCGGGGACCCAGGACAACGCCGGGCGACCCCAGGAACGGTAGTGGGGAGTAGCCGTTGTTGTGGGTTGGAAGCCCCTACAATCATGCTCAGCTCATGCTAAGTTCGCTGATCAGGTGGGTCATCAGCCCTATAACTAGGCATACCATGCGTAGTTGGAAACTTATTAGCGTTTGTGTACCATTGATCCTTGATAGACTTACCATTCTATTCTGATCCGTGGGTTGCACCCCGGCTTAGTGCGCGGACTGTTGTGGGAATCTGATAGGAATTGAATTGCAAGCAGACATGTACATGCATTCATGATCATGCATGTGCACCTGTCTAATTGCAAGTTTGAGTTTGCAGTCACCCGTTCCAGACTGATTCATGCACATGGAAATGCAGACGTACCCAACTTACAGACACACATTTGACTACTTGCATTTGTGCTTATGCAAACGCTGTGATGTACCGTGTGTTCGTGTATGCATATATAAATAGTATAGTAATGATTAAGTATGTAAACTAATTGTTGACGCCCTTTGCATACCGTACCATACTTGCATTGCATACGTACATGCATACATACATATGCGCGCAATCAAGGCACTGATAATTTCGTACATGTATACTCAGAGTATGTATGCACTATTTAGGCTTGCCTTTTTGATATCTATTTTGATGTGGTTCATCAGTCTGTTGGTGTATACAAGTGCAGATGTATACAGTATACGCAGAAGTGTTTCACTAATTAGTTAATGTGAAAACATGTTTTTCTAACTCATGTTGAATGTATGTACATTTTGTTCTTCTCCAGATTTTGTTTAGAGTTGTTCTCATATTTTACCACACATATTGTTACATACAGTACATGTGTTTGTTATTAAAAGTAATTTGTTGTCATAGTTACATTTTTTACAGTACACTGCCTGGTGGTCGATTGACTAATTTTTTTTTCATAGGGGTTGAAACCACCAACCAGTACATGTACAACATGTTTATCACATGTACCTAGTAATATCGAACACATACGTGATCCTTACCCTCTCCCACTCTCCTTCCCAGGTTGCAGCACGTTGCCGTGGCCGGAACTCAACACGCAAGTGGCGCACCGTGGGGCGCACGGAGAGCAGAGCAGCGTCACCAACCAACGACCTCCAGTAGTACCAGCTGGGTCTCCCTTCAGTAGCTGAGGGTAGTAACAACCTCATGGTGAAACAACTACTGGTTCAACTGCTGAGTCAGATAATAAGTAATTAACAATAGTGGTTAAACAACCACTGGTTGGCGATTCGATTCACATGTTTATTTTCCCAACTGTATTGATTGACAATGGTTGGCTGACAAGCATATTTTTCATAGGGGTGGTTCAACCACCAACCAGACAGCCTTATGATCACTGTGGTCAGCTTATTCTCGTAACCATGGGCAGTAACCACGTCATTAGATGCTGATTTACCAACTCTCAAATGCTCCGCCTGCCAATTAGCAGCTCGGTTTCCTTTTAGTAGCCCAAGATTGACCATCATTATCCACCCGTTTGTTGGCCATGAATCAACCAATATGTTTGCCAGCATGATCAATTGCTTATGCAGCTGTTGAAGCTGCAGCTGTAATAGGAAAAGGCCACCAACAATCGGCAATTTGACGGGAAACTACGAACAACCAACAAAAGTTGTGAATTATAAGACATTATAAGTGGCTTTTATTTTTTCATGTTTTGTTAGTTTTTTCATTATAAGTGACTCTAACAGCCCGGCTACTTGATATTGGGAAAGCAATGGGGGCAGGAAATATTATGGCCACAGGTCGTTGGATTGCAACCCAGAGCCAGCTGCCAGCTGATGTAACCACCCTTGGGGTATCAAAAATTTGGTCCCCCCAAGCTCGATGAGCTGGTGCTGAAATCCCCAAATTGTTTGGTGTGGCTATATCTGTTGTTTCGAAAAAAGATGAAGGGATTCCAGAAGCTATTGGGAAGATGAAGTGATTCCATCCTCACGTTGTTTCGAAAGTGATGAAAAGAATCAGAAACCAGATGAAGAGATTCCAGAGTGTTTTCGAAACAACAAATAGGAAATCTCTTCATCTTGAAAATCAGAAAAAGATGAAGAGAATCCGGAAACCATTGACATCCAACCAGATCATCGAAGTGATTCCACCCTCCTTTTGGGTACCAAAGAAATGGCTGGCGGCCAGGCACTGAGGAAGGTATCAAAGGCAACCAATCGTGGTAATCATAGAATAGCACACAGATATCTATACATTTATCCATAGTATATCGCAAAGGAATCATTATGGTTGGTTCCCAATCGTCTAAGGAATATGCATAACCAATGTGATAATATGATTTGACATCAAATGAGGGCGACTATAGTATAGATTACTCTCAAGTGCTAGACCATCAAATTACTTAGTATAGTAACTCCATACATCAAAACTCATATTGTGACTGTATTGTAATCACATCACAGGTTAGTACCGTATGACATAAAATATTATTTTGCCATCTTGGAAATTTGAACATATAGCAATATATAAGGTTAACTAAGTTTAATCTCTATCATACAATCTATTTTATCCTTGAGTCACCCAGTACCACGTTGTACCTTATCACATCTCGACTGTCAGGTCACTCGGCAGGCAGCTTCGGATGAAGACGAGCAGGCCAGACCTTTGTGGATGAGGGGAAGCTATGGTTACAGTTGCGTTGCAACGAATGCAACAGGATCCAACAGCTGTAAAATCAAGTGATTCTCAATGTTTATGATCCTTTGCCCTGTTTTTTGATGCTTGTTTGTTTGGTGATGGTTGTTTACTTGGTGACGCTTCTTTACTAGCAGTCTTGAATAATTGAGCACTATTCACCTTGGATCAGCACTGGTATCCACGTGCAGTACGTACTGGTTTGACCCTAGGAGGTGCTTCCGATGTTTTGATTTGGATTTGTCCAGTTTGCCATGCTGGTACCTACTGACCATCCGATAGTGGTAGTACCGAACCATCCAAGTTCATAGCCGTTATTGATAGGAAAACTACCAGTGACTTTGCTGTACGCCAATTTTGGTCAAGCCCATATTTGTTGCAACTCACGCTAGTTGGACTTGATTGCTATGATTGATTTTATGAACTACGTAATCACAAGCTTCGGATGGTCCTGATGATTAAAGTTTGTATGGTTTCATAGTTTTGCCAAGCGTAATCTTTCAGCAATCACGAAGGACGGCAAGTACGAAGGTTGGCCACTGTGGGGGAAGGTTGCTCCACGGGGAAGAGAGAGTGGATGCAACACAAAAAAACACCTAGTACCTATCAACCCACAGTGGTGATTACTATCAAGATTCTTGCTGAATCCCTTGCATCGTTCCTACATGCCCAAAACTAACCAGAATGAACCATTGGCCACCATGAACTCCCCGACGAAGCGATTGTTCTTGGTGATGTTCCTGTTGTACATTGATGTACATCGACCCTCAATTACTTTTAATTTTGAGATATTTTCAGTTTATATTATATTAATTAATACCCATCATTTTTGGGACTTTCATCCGTATTCATGTTGCTTCCTTGAGGGTCAAGATACACTAGCCATTGACCCCAGTCCAATCAGATGGGATCAAACGATAATGAGCACGCCGTGCCTCAACCTCTAGCCGAGCCTCAACATGAAAAGATGGTGGTCATTTTTCGTATTTGACCCTGGGGGTTATGGCTGGCGCCGAGTACAAGACCATCAATCAAGCATTACTGGTGATAGAGAAAGGAAGCCAATCATTTATAATCATGATCATTCTTGACCATCAGTGACCATCAATCAGCATAATTCAGCATAATCATTATACCCATCATTAACCAATTCACCACCACTACTTCTGATGAAGACTCCAGCGCTTGAACTACATCGACATCTTCTGAGCGCATGTTTGTCCTCGCTGTCATCGCGAGGCTCCACCCGAAAAGAACAAGCTTCTAGAGGAGCAGCTGACACAGGTTGTGAAGCTCCAGATTCAACTGCTGATGTTGGCGCGCCATTTGCTATAACCATAGCCTTCCCAACCGTGGTCGTAACCCCAAACTACTGCTCGCCTGCAGGAATCAACTACTGATGTTGGACTCCAAAAACCCTGGGCGTAGGTTGGCGAGCCTTGAAGTGACTGGTTTCGAAGGTTCAGATCGCCAAGGGAGCATTGGATGTCGAAGTTGGTTGAAGCAACCCGCTTGATCACAGATTAACCCGTCTTGGATATGGCCGGGGTTTCACTGTGTAACTTATTTGGTGCATCCAGCAAGAAAATGTCATTTCACAAGCTGTGTCAAGAGGGTGCAGCATTCGGGGAATGTGCCACTCAAACAATAAACATGATTCATGATTGACGACCTTCTATGAATAAAGCTGATGCGTCCTTTTTTGGCGCTTTCATATCTAGAGTTCCGCTGTGAAATCCAGTTCCTCGGACTTTGGTTGGTAGTTCTACGGTGTTTAATACTTCATTCAACCACCAACCATCCATCAACCACTAACCATGGACTTTTTTTGGTTGCTACTGTTGGTTGATTGCCAGTTCTACTAGCAGTCGGTGCTATGCAAGGAGTGGGAGAACTTTTGGTTCGGCGAGTATTGGAATCAGCAAATTCCAGCGTGACCCTCAGCTTGAGTTCCATGATCTGATGATACTCGTTCATGGTTACATTGTTGAACTATACGATAAAGACCCATAATAATAAAGCTTGGGATCGAAGACACATCAGCAATATTCCTACATCATCAACCAATGTTTGCGGTACTGGTAGTTAGATGTAGTTAGTTGGTTCATCAAAATGCATCAGTGGTGACATTGGATTCCTAGTGTCACCCGGGGAAGCCCGCCACGGACGCCACCACGGACGCTTCCACCCGGGCCGAGGTCGAGATCAGCGTGACCACGATCTTGGGCCTCGTGGCCTTGATCTATGGCACCGAATTTGCCTTGGTGACTTGGTTCGAGTCCTGGGCCGCGCCGGCAAGGGATGCGCCGCGATGCGCCGGGGTTCACCGGCGCATCACCATGGTGATCACCATGGTGATCGTTGTTGTTGTGATGGAAATGGTGATATAAGTTTTTGAATGTGTTTGATGTTCATTCACTTGTTGGTTCAAGTCGTTGAAGTTCGTGCAGAATTTGATTCATGGATTGACTCATCATCGTCATTCATCATTCATCACCTTGCAGTCTGACATGGTCAGGGTGTAGGAATTGACACTAGGATACCGTGGTCAATGACGGTGATGATTTTTTATTGAGCTGCATCATGCTTAGTGACGCTACAGTAGTTTATCCATGTATCACAGCGGATAGTCATCAATCATCAGTTGGCTATCCAATGTCGATGCCCAAGTAGTAGTGGCTAGAAGATATGGCCCAATATGGCGATTGACTGCTGGCTCAAGGTATTTATTATTTATAGTGTTTCGACCATACCATATAGTTAGAATTAATTTTGATGACCGGGAACTCTTTTTTTCCTTCGAGAACAAATTCACATCATACAAACAATCTACACAACCTCTAATAATAAATTCAATCAATGGTATTGCTACACAGAATGAAGCAATTTGACGATTTCCATTCTCCTAGTTTTGCCAAGGGATACCGAGAGTGATCACTTCCAGCAATCATTAGTGAAATATTTCATACATCCAGCCATTCCTGCCTGGTGTGTGAGCGTTGTTTCTTAGTTGAGTGCTTAGCTCCCTCCGAAGACGCCAAAAAAGTCCCTAGAACCTCAGTGCAGCCCAGGCAGAATGGTTCCGTTCCGCGGGATCAAGATGACTCGATGCCACGTTTCGAAACGTGAGGCCAAGCAACAGCTGGTCCAGTTGTACTGTTGGGTTGGATGTTTGCAATTTTTGGGAGCTTTTCGCCTAATTATTTACCAACCTAGCTATACTCCTGAAGTCCTGCACTTCCCAGTCTGTTTTTTTTTCAATCAGCCCTTGAACTTGCTGGTGTGGGACCAGCTTGTTTTGGCCAAAGCATCTTAGCAGCAAAAGCTTGTCCCCGAAAAGCCACGGTGTATTGCAGATAATTATTTAGTCGCCTCCCAAGCTTGAAAGTATGATGGATCAGTGGACCCAAATGGCTATGCATCAAGCAATTCATCAACCAACTAACGGGGAATAATAACCAACAAGACAATGATAGGGAAAACAGTGGTTAACGATAGGGGAACCAGGGGTACAGGGGTTTGATCCACTGCCATATTGCAAATAATCAATTTGCCACCAATCAACTATTGACCATCAATATCATCAATCAACCATTTGCCATCAATGATTAACCCTTAATATAAAGTCCGTTCATATAGATTGTCAATGATAAACTATGGTTACCAATCAACCATCAACCAACCTACATACTTGGATGGGCGGTTCCCACTTAGTATTTGGTGATTTATCATGCTTATAGCGTTGTTTCTCAAAGTAGGGGTACCCCCAGTTATCATCCAGCTTTTTAATCATTGTAATAATATAGCCACCCATTTTATGGGGTCCCCTACTTTGAGACACCTCATAGGGGCTGTGCACCGCCACTTAGTAAATTAAAGATATATATTGATGATTATAGGGGTTCTGACTTCTGACCTTTCTCAAAGGCTCACTTAACTGGTTTTTAGTCATGGTTATAAATGGTTATAGCAATGATTAATTTGGATATACTCCCAGCTAGTAACTGGTTATAGGGATTACAGCCTTCCTTATCAGCTTATTTAACTGGTTCTGAAAGATGTTTATAGGGGTCGCCCCACTTAGTAAGTGGTTATAGGTTCTAACCTGCCTTATATAAGCTTCTTTCGCCGGGCACGGCCCCAGTCCAGATTATAACCCAGATGGAGTAATCCCAGCTTTAGTGGCAAGTTATAACGTGCCTTATCACCCCCACCTTAGTGGTTATAGCCATGGTTATAGTGGTTATCGTGCTTATAAGGTAATATGGGAGGCAAAACCTATATCCCAGCTTATGTATACAGCTTACATATGGTGGTTTCTCAAAAAATGGGGGGTACCCCCAAATCATCCATCATTAACCATTTATAGTAGTAAACCAACCATTTTTTGGGTCCCCTATGGCTTGAGAAACCGCCATATAGATTGTCATAGGGGTTCCCTATGTTGAAAAAAAACCCTCCCAGTCATTCCAACCGCGCTCCGCCAGGTCCAGGACCGACCGTTTCGGCACGTCTGCGGAGGCGCTCGAGAGCGCCGGCGGCCCGCTCTCGGACGACCAGATGGCTTTCCATCGTTCGCTGGCCACGGAACCCGTGACGCGCAAGCGCCGTGAAGCAACGTTCGGTTCCCAGTCAGACGTCACGTTGCGAGCTCCAAAAACAGCAGCGCCGAAAGAGGAAGTGGTGTCACTGCAAAGAAGTACTGCTGTGTGGCCATGGCTGGCAGGTCATAACCCCTGTGGGGCTTTCTCAAAATAGGCTAATGATTGGTGATGATATGGGACAATCACCAACAAGAGTGGTTAAACAACTACTATATGTTGGCTTCTCATGACAGAGGGGACACAAAGTTTCGGTTGGTTTATTAATATACACGGTTGATGTAAAGGATCATAACTGGCGGTACGCCTATGTTCGGTTTGATATGTGTGTTAGGTCCATATGGTACATGATGGTTATAAAGATGATTGATAACAGGGTTGATTATATAGTGGATCATGATGGATAGAGGCTTATAAAGAACCCTTAGAAATCTAGGGATTGAGTGAACTGGATGGTGTATGACCTGGGTCTGGTATCTTGGGTCACGCCAGCATTCTTCTTTGCTCAGTGGATTGGACCAGTCGGATAGTCCTCAGTCATCAGTGCCACGGTGCCCAGTTGTGGAGTGCGAAGTTGTTTTTGCCTGGTTTTTTCCGATGGATGGGCCCCCCTGCAGCAAGGGGCCCCGAAGCCTTGATCGTCTCAGTGGTCCCCTTTGGCAATCTTTGATCGAAGCCATCCCGCAGCTTGACCTGCGTGGCCTGTGCTAATAGCAATTAGTGTTGTCATCGTCACAAGATGTTGCTGCTAACTACAGCAGCCAGGAGTTATAGTTGCTTTCACCACTCGTAGGGCTGCTCCAGCATCATTTTTTGTCATGTGAGACATTTCTTGGCGCTACAAACCCCAACTTTTGTTGGGTGTCCACAGTTTTCCATTCATGGCATTGTTGATAGTAAGTTGACCTTGTCATTGACTGATATGGGTTGAAATCATGGTAAGTGGCTTTTGTAGTCAGTCATGGTGAACTATTGTAGTGACCTATTGATTATAGAGAATTGGTCAACATTATGGTTGACACAATGCTAGCAGTGGCCAAGCTATCACCATAGTAGTCCCCCCTGCAGAGCTCTCATCGCCGCCTCAGCCTTGAAAATTGCTCGAGCAGGGCACTCGAACGCGAGTCCATAGCCGAGACACCTCGACTCTGCAATGGCTAACTTGGGTGTTGGTAATGGTAATGTTGATCGCCGGCAGCCAGGAAATGCACAGGAGGCCTGTGTGTTTCTGGGTACCAAACATGGCTGCCCTGATCGTTTCTCGGACTGATGGGAAGGTGGCCGTTGTTGAGTTCTACATCGATGTTGGGGAATGCAGACTTCTGTGAGAGCGGTGACCATCTTCCAGTTTGTAGACATGCTGAATGGATGTGTGTGACAATTGTGATTTTGCCAACAGTGGGTGGGACACAAAGACTACAGACACTTTGCTCTCTCTACCCCAGAGTCACAGTGTGAACTGGCAGTATACCTGATGAATTGTGAAGCACTATTGGCCATTTTTCACTGTGAATTTCTAGCCAGGTATGAACCTTTCTGAGCAAAAACGAATCCTTACCAACAATGAATTCTTAAGTGTTGATTGACCAGATCCACAAGTATCCAGTGATCCATGATTGTCACAAAATCGTTACCAGAATTGTATGGATGACCAATTTGCCGTGGTTCACCAGCTTATGATTTAATTATCCCTTTGCAATTCAAACATATTTGAGCGATACGTTACTTCGAAGGTCCGAGTCAAATTTGATGAGGTGAACAGGGTCGTCACTAAATAAGAAGAGTTGATAACTACAGAGGTTGGGACCGCTGACAATGATTCGCTGGCAGATGCTCGTAGATAGATTTGGCTAACTGGGGGTTTCTCAAAATGTTGGGACCCCTCCAAATGATTAGTTGGTTGTTAAGAATGATTAATAGTGAATGATTTGGGGGTACCCCTATTTCAAGAAACAACACCCAACTGGCTCACAACGGTTGACCTTCTTTTCCGTGTGCGGCTGGAAATCAACATAGTTGAGTACTTGTTTTAAACTAATGGGACAATTTTTATCAGAATCAAGATTTACATATATACATATTTATATAATTGTACGGTGTACGTATATATATATATATATTTCTTTATTATTACAATTTCTATGTTTGTGTAGATATAGATATTGATCTACATATATGTCTAGCTACATGTACATATTATTTGATATTATCTGACATATTCACATTTGTGCATATGTATACTTATCCATCAACAAATCAACGCCTTATCGAATCCTTGGTTAACATCCATGTACTGACGTCGGTGGTATATTCAACTATCGATGTACTGCTTATCAAATGCATTGCGTTTCACACGCCAACGAAGCAATAAGGCAATCAGTTGCTAGATCCCGCTTATCAATGGTAAACATGGTTAGCAACAGGAAGCAGTGGTTATTGATGACAAGTAACGTTTTTAAATATATATATATATAAGATTATGATCACCAATGGATAACAATGGTAAACCGTGATAAATTATGGCTAATCATTGTCCATGGTAAATGTCGAACATTTATTCAGACCCATATTCACGTTACAGAATCAACCGTGCTTCATGGTCCATGGTTGCAAGCATGACCAGGCCAAGCATAGCCAACAAGCAGTAGAGGTTCTCCATGGTTGAGATTGTCCAGTCCGATGGCTGGCGAACGGATGAGAAATGGGCTGGCTAGATCGTTGTATCCGACGAACGGCTGGCTTCTGTTAGTTAGATCACTGTGCTGAGCTGAGTTCAGCATGTTTTCAAAGACGGTTTCTTTTGCTTCATGAAAATGGCGGACGTTGGTCGATTGATTCTTCAATGATTGCCCATGGTCGTTGCATTGAAGTGATGATCATCATGCATGAGGATTGAACATACTCAACAGCGGTTCAACAAACAATTGCAACTAAAGAAGTTGATCGCTGGACATGGTAATCTAGCTGGTGATTCTCAGGGAGCGATTCGGAGCCAGGGGTATCCCTATGGCCCTTTAAAGGAGGAGCTAAAGAGCTACAGGGAGTGGTGAAACTCACATAGGGGGCAACTCACGCCGGCCCAACTCAGGAACCAGGTGCGCCTATTCTCACCATCCCGCTGCTCGTGTCCGTGCAGTACGCGGCGTCCGTCCTCGTAAGGATCGTCGTGACAGGATTAAGGCGGATTCTGAGGGGGGGGAAGTCTTCACCAGCAGTGGGATAGCTCATGAGTCATCACAACGGCCCTGGGACTTTGTTCAAACAGCTAGGCTGGGGTTTCTAAATGTTTTGACTATCAGATCCGTGGTGATTGAAGATTGGCCGCCAGTTTTTCTGAGGAAATCGTGTGTTCCACAGCCAACAATCCATATAGACAGGTACCCAGTACAGTACCTCAGTTGTAGGTTTGTGTACTTGTGGTGCGGCCCTGAGCAGTCTTCTTTAAAAAGAGACCAATGAATGCTGTTGGTTCGGAGTGAGCTAAGGAGCCAGGGGCGTCCGTACAGTTTTTTTAAGGGGCCTTGAAAGGGGGAGCTATGAGGAGCTATGAGGAGTGCCCCAACCAAATGGATGACAAACACACAATTGTTCGAAATAACAGTGCTTGGGGTCAAGCCACCAGCGTCTGAACAGGGGTTGATGTGGACAGCCATGGGTCATTTGTTTCATTGCTTTGCAGTTGCAGTTGCAGTTGTTGCAGTTGAAGTTGTTGTTGAGTTGATGTTGTTGATGTTGTTGTTGTTGTTGTTGTTGTTGTTGTTGTTGTTGTTGTTGTAAGTCAAACCCTCCAAAAGGAGGGTCACTTAGGCTTCAGGTGATTTAGGTGTCCTTTCAGCTTGGCCCCTCCGCGAAGCCTTGGCCCAACTTTGTCCATTGAAACTAGCCATTGGTCCTCGATGAATGACTGGATTTACCATATAACCACTAAAAATATATGTTTAGCAAGGGATCGACCATAAGCCACCAAGATGAAGAATAGCACTTTTGACAGAGAGCTGGCTCATACCTATAGTTTGTTGGTTATTAACCACCATTATTGGTTGGTTAATATTGACCCATAGCCATGTGTCCTTTCGAGTCAATCTGCAAGCAAAACGGCTCCGGCTCAAGCATGTTGTAACGGCACAGACGAACCTCACCACAGAAACTGCCCCTGCAAGCCGCCTTATCGGGAGTGTAGACACCCTAGACTTAAAAAGGCTCAGTACATGAAGACCATCCCGCTGCTTTCAACTAGTTATTGTAGATATAATCGTTACTACAATCCCCACTTCATGTTCCACAGCAGTGCGTTTCCTGAAATGCTGGAGCACATCTCAGATTTCGTTGTGGGCTTTGGATGGTTTGCGGGCACCCCAATCTCAAGAGAAATCCAGTAGCGAATTCAAAGCAAGGTTAGCATAAGCACTAGCAGTGGTGTGATCGGTATTTGCATTTGTGTTTGGATACCCGGCCGCCGACGTTTCATGGTGATCGGTCAATAAGGTGATAGTTGGGGGTGGGAGGATACCAAGCAACAATCGTAGATATTGTATTAACAATTTGGGGTGTGCATCGGCAAAGTGATGATTAGTTACAGGCTTGCAATGATGGATCCACCCTCAACGGTTCCGAATCTGATAGATCCCTACCAGCCGGACCTCCCAGCACAGAGCAGTATCCCTTGAGAAGAGCACTTCCTCATCAACCTTGTTGCGGAGAGTTGGGTTTGACGGCACGGATATCTTCGATGTGATGATAGTCCGTTGTTTGCACAGTGTGGAAAGGAACCAAAATATGGAGGTTTCTCAAAATAGGGAACCCCAAGAATGGTTGGTTATTACTAGAAATAATTGATATGGATGGTGCTTTGCCTACCGGGAGACTTCCATGTGTATGGTATGATCATGACATATCAATCATCACATATGCTTTGCAAATCCCACTCAGATCAGCAGGTATCCAAACAACTGGTTCCTAGAAAGATGAAAAGCTACCAGTCGCAAGAAAAATGAACTCTACCCCCGTAACTTGTTTTTGGACCCTACACCGCCACATTGTTTGGCCGTCAGGAACGCATTTGGAGTTATTTGTGTTGCACAAACATGGATGACATGATTGAAGGACAGCTGAAAGTTCCACGACCCTTTCTTGGCCATTATTCCCCAAACTTGGCAACAGCTATGACCATTTACATCCATTTATTTTTAATGGGAAATCTTTCCACTGGCTGCAGAAGTCTCTGGGAGAGCCCATTCTGTTGTTGCTTTTGAGCAATGAGCTGGCCAAGTCAAGGCGTTGCTTGTGCCAAGGGTGCGTGCCTCCCGTGCCAAGCCACTCTTCATGGGCAAAGTCGATGGTTTGTTCCCCCCAGTTTCTGGTTTTTCTACGAGGGAAAGATGATAGTAGAGGAGGCGCCCCATGACATCACCGGCGCAGTTTTTCATGTTCTCAAGGACCAGTTGGTGATCACACACCCTTTGTTGCTTGACCATGAGGATCATGGCAATAGATTGCAGGGATTGGCATTCACCGACCATTCCGAGAGTAGAGCTTGCGATGTTTCCAACGTCACAAGCAGCTATAAGTAGTTCACAAGTAGCCAAGCAGTTTACGAACAAGCCCAACTGCAGTGGTTCAGCAACAAGGGGGCCGATTCCACTGCTCGGGAACTGATCTTCGATGACAAGCCTTGAAGTAGTAGGACCTCCTCCCCTGAGGGTCCCAGTACCGCCAAGGGGTTGAATCACTCCGCTGGTACCGTGATCAACAGAGGCTCAACACCACCTTCCCTGTGCCAACCTTTGCCAACCAATCAAGCGTTTGCCGATGCTCAATCCACCGCCATGATTGGTGTCGTCGCCGTCGCTGTCATCATCATCATCATCATCATCATCATCATCATCATCATCATCATCATCATCATCATCATCATCATCATCATCATCATCATCATTTGACGAACACCATTGAGCAGTATCATCTACGTTTTAGCCATCAATCCTACGATTATAAATGTCATAACAGTTTGCATCATCAACCATCATTCGCTGTCGTTTACCGTCCACCCTTCTCAGCCATTCTTCATGTTTCGTCAGCAGTACCATCATCGAAAGTTGTGAATATGAGCGCGGTTAAAAGATGCATAATTAATCGATGTTTTTTTTGTAATGACGACATTCTTGAACTCTAGTTGATCGGTTTATGGCGACGGTCCACAGTTGATACTATTGGTGACTGATGGCTGTTAGCTCGACATCATGTTGGAAACAATTCGAATGGTTGATAGCTTGACTGGTAGCTCAAATGGATACTAATGATGCTGGATTTAGTTGAATGCTTCGTAACGGGGTTTGGTGGTTGACCAACCCTTGTGAATGGCCATCGGTAGTAACTCCTTGATGACCATAGATGCTGCTTCATCAATGGCGATTAGTAGAGCCTTGTTCACCGACATCAAATGGTCACCAATGACAATCTTTATGACTCGCAGTACGCTAATATTAAGTGATAATGATTCTGGTCTATGATTCAAGTGGCTATGGATCAATATTAACTAACCAATAATGGTGGTTATTAACCAGCCAATAATAGGGAAAACAATGGTTATAATAGGGGAACCAGGGGTACCCCTATTTTGAGAAACACCTATATGATGGTCTAATGCTAGTCACTACAATCTTCCACGGGTTTCATGGTGATTTCACTGGCTTCGCGACATGGCGATCAACGGGTGCGTGAGGACTACAGGATGAGGCCCGGCGCCATCCTTATGCCCGAGATTTGCTGAAAGGAGCGGGAGCTGCGCGCAGAGTTCAGAGCAAGGCAAATGGCAATGGAAGCATTTGGCTATGGGTCAATATCAACCAACCAACTAATGGGATAACAATAACAAAAAATGACAGGGGAACCATCATATAGGTGTTTCTCAAGCCATAGGGGTACCCCCAAAACATCCATTAGTGGTCATTTATAGAAAACCAAACATTTTCGGGGTACCCCCATTTTGAGAAACCACCATTTAATCAATGATCAATGATGAAACCATCATTATTGTAGTGTTATTTATATTCTCATGATTATCAATGATGGTTTAAACAAAATAGTGGCTCATTTTCGATGGGTAGTAATGAAACCATCAATGATCAACAATCTAACCATGGTTAATGATGGTTGCGCATCGGTCTCAGCAGCCACCCCCCAGCAAGAGCGAAGGAGCGACTGGTTCAGCTAGTGCTCAGGTGTGTTCAGAACGGCAATATCAAAGTAAACATGGTTAATGGTTAATGATGGTTAATAATAGGGGATGATAAGCAACAATCATGGTTTCGCAACCACTGGTTGGTGGTTTTAAACATGTTTCATTCTCCCTAGCAATGATTAACAAATGGTTGGTTGACAAATATTTTTCACAGGGGTTGAAACCACCAACCAAATGATCAATGATTAAACAATAGTTATGACTAATCAATGATCAATGATCATCAATGGTTTCAACAATTGATCCATTAGTTCGATCAATTTGATAGTGATGAAACCATCATTAATATATATATATATATAGTGTGTGTGTGTTATATTATTAAGATTATCAATGGTGGTTTAAACAAAATAGTGGCTAATTTTCGATCGGTAGTAATGAAACCATCAATGATCAACAATCTAATGATCAACCATTTGGTTGATGATCTTGAAGATCAACTGGTCAGGGTTTCAAACATGTCTTATTTTTTTGTACTAGCAAATGGTTGGTTGACTAATGCTTTTCATAAGGCTGGAAACCACAAACCAGTAGTGACGACAATGATGGTTAAACCGAAGCCGGATGATTGGGAATGATTGATCATGAACAAATAGTTCAGATGACCGTTAAGTCGATGCCGAATGGTTTGTAATGACTATACCACGTGATTTACAATGATTGATCACCTGAGATATGATTCATTTGGATATGTTTATCATCAATGGATAATATCCCAGTTGATACTGGACAACTATCCACGATTGTATCCATTGATGGATCAATGGTTAATTTGGTGGTTTCTCAAAATAGGGGACCCCCTGAATCATCCGCTAGTAACCATTTATGGTAATAGACCAACCATTTCTAGGGTACCCCCATGGCTTGAGAAGCACCCATTTGGTGGTTTCTCAAAATAGGGGACCCCCCAAATCATCCATTACTAACCATTTATAGTAGTTAACCAGCCATTTTTTGGGGTTCCTTATTTTGAGAAACCACCATTTGGACCTATTGCTTCATACGGCTGTCGTACTCGTCGTGGTTCGGATGGATGGCATCGGATTCGTTGTTTTTCGAGTTGTCGCGAACTCACAGCAGCGACTGGGAGCCGTCGTCGACCATGTGGGACCACCCGGACCCGATGGCGGTAACCGCAACCGATGGCTGTGACTGGAGAAGCTCGTTGATGAAAGATGCTGGACATCTCAGGTCTGAATTACGTCCAATTGATGCACAACTATGTTGGTTACTTGGCTAGCCCATGCCAACAATGGGACCAGTTTGCAAGTTGTGGCGTTTTCACTTCTTCTCTACCCCAAGCGGGCGGGGTTTGCTTTGTGCATTTTGCAACCGCGCTGATTCAGTCGGCGGGCATCGAGTTTCTTGCCTTTGGCGATGAACCAAATGTAAACCCTCCTTGTTTCCACAACCGCCAATCAAGTAAAGTAATTTTGTCATATCCATCATGCTCTTCCAGTTGCAAATAGTTGATGATGAGCCAGTTAGTTGTTTTGACTGTTATTGTAAGGGCTCCGCCCCCTGCCGCCGACCCCTGGCTGTGAAAGCTGGGGGTGGCGGCTGGGGGGCTGGTTCATCGATCCCTAGGGTATGATACATACGTATACCAGCATGGCAAAACACATGATGCACGTGTAGCAAGGCAAATATACACGATGACATGGGGCACCAACCATGCAACAACCCAGCCGCCGCAGCAAATCCCCATGTTTGGGCGTGTCCAACAGGTACCCGCCCAGCAATGCAGCACTGCCAAACGTAACCTACAGGAAACATGAAAAAAAGAAGTAGTCTGCAACCAAAC
>VSDK01020199.1:192497-243900 GCA_009767595.1 Symbiodinium kawagutii | reverse complement strand
CTGCAACCAAACGCTTGGCAAAGGCCAACTCAAAGTGTGGCGAATCCCCATGTTTGGGCGTGTCCAACAGGTACCCGCCCAGCAACGCAGCAGTGCCAAACGTAACCTACAGGAACCATTTAAAAACCAGCCGCTTCCAACCAAACGCTTGGCAAAGGCCAACTCAAAGCCACCCCTTCGCCACAGCAAATCCCCATGTTTGGGCGTGTCCAACAGGTACCCGCCCAGCAATGCAGCAGTGCCAAACGTAGCCTACAGGAACCATTAAAAAAAGAAGTAGTTTGCAACCAAACCCTTAGCAAAGGCCAACTCAAAGCCCCCCCTTCGCCACAGCAAATCCCCATGTTTGGGCGTGTCCAACAGGTACCCGCCCAGCAACGCAGCAGTGCCAAACGTAACCTACAGGAACCATTAAAAAAAGAAGTAGTTTGCAACCAAACCCTTAGCAAAGGCCAACTCAAAGCCCCCCCTTCGCCACAGCAAATCCCCATGTTTGGGCGTGTCCAACAGGTACCCGCCCAGCAACGCAGCAGTGCCAAACGTAACCTACAGGAACCATTAAAAAAAGAAGTAGTTTGCAACCAAACCCTTAGCAAAGGCCAACTCAAAGCCCCCCCTTCGCCACAGCAAACCAAACGTAACCTACACGAACCATAAAAAAAGAAGTAGTCTGCAACCAAGCCCTTGGCAAAGGCCAACTCAAAGCCACCCCTTCGCCACAGCAAATCCCCATGTTTGGGCGTGTCCAACAGGTACCCGCCCAGCAACGCAGCAGTGCCAAACGTAACCTACAGGAACCATTAAAAAAAGAAGTAGTCTGCAACCAAACGCTTGGCAAAGGCCAACTCAAAGCCACCCCTTCGCCACGGCAAATCCCCATGTTTGGGCGTGTCCAACAGGTACCCGCCCAGCAACGCAGCAGTGCCAAACGTAACCTACAGGAACCATTAAAAAAAGAAGTAGTCTGCAACCAAGCCCTTGGCAAAGGCCAACTCAAAGCCACCCCTTCGCCACAGCAAATCCCCATGTTTGGGCGTGTCCAACAGGTACCCGCCCAGCAATGCAGCAGTGCCAAACGAAGTTTCATGAAACAGACAAAATCAAAAATCATATTGTTTTGGTTCTCCTCTGGCGCGCTCCCCCGCTGAGATGCTGGGGTCGGCGGATTTTGCTACACCTATACTGTTGACTGCTAACTGTTAATTCAACTATGGTCATTGTTGGTTGGAAAATCATCGCTTGATAGCCAGTGGCTGATTGATAAATTCATGATGTGATTTGCAGGACGTTTCGAACGGAACGCAAGCAGTATTTCCAGCAAGGGCTTTAGCAACAACCTTCGAGGATGTCATGTATGATGGGACTCCTCCGCGCCAGCAACCGCCAGCGAAAAGAGAAAAGCCATCCAGATCTACGCTCCAGCAAACCGACCTGGAAATAGAAAATCCACCATTCAGAATGGTTTGATTAACCATGTTTAATCATGTTTGTATAACCTCTAAAAGTGCTTATGTTCAGCTTCCAGGTTGGGGACAGCCAGAGGGTTCACAGATCACCCCCCGATTTGACCCGGGGCTTGCAGGATACCTTGACTGCTTGCACCCTAGCCGTGGTGTGGATGGAGGCTGGGGTGCAGACTGAAAGGAACGTCCTATTGTGCCTTGCAGTCTGGAGTTGGGAGAGGGATTTGTGAAGTCAAGTGGTCCACATCATCGCGCCGAAGAGTTGAACAACCAATTGGCGCCTTGTCAAGTCATAGGCTCCCCGCAGTATTCCATTTTACACCATTGGTGTGTAATAAACCAACCTTTTTTCGGGAGTCACCTATCTTCCACGCAATAAACTAACCATTTTTGGGAGTCACCTATCTTTGACAAACCGCCAATTGAACAACCCATCCATTTCAATTCATGGGGAGCGCCATGGGGGCCGCATTGGCAGGTGTGGTGTTAAGCCTGTGAAGACAGAATGGAGAAGAGCGCAGAGCGCAGTGTCGTTGAGGTACTCAGGTGCCACCAGGGAAAGATGATGAAAGATGTGGAGTTGTAGGTGTTTTAGGGATGGGATGTTCACTTGGGGTCCGGAGTAATGACTTGCAGCTAGCTAAAGAATGCTTGGGTGATCAATCCACTCCTGAATGGATTGACGTCAACCAGCCTAATCATTATCTCCAGTTCAACAAGTCTATTTTTGTTAACTGGTTGTCCTTGACTGTTATCCAATGATGCATTTGATGATCATTGGGATCTATACTGTCCCAACTGCTGGTGTCGTTATTGTTTTTTCATTTGCCTGTTGAACAATAATCAAATTTGTTTAGACAAATATAACCCGTTAGATTAAGTTGAGTGCAAAGAAGATAATTGAATATAATTTTGCTGTAATGAATCACTGAATCACCATTGAATGTTTTGTCCACCATCTTAATTGGATCTATTTGTCTTGGTTGAATATACTGATGGGTGTTTTCCAACATTTCTATTTTCCCTAGTAATAAGAAATGGTTGGTGGGGTGACTAATAATGTGTTTATTTAAAGGGGTTGAAACCAAGAGCCAGTCTTGCTTCAAAATATAGCCTAATGTAACCAAACCCCTCAGTAAGGGTTCTTCGATAACTTAGTCTTCATTGATTGGTGAAACTTAACCAAAGTGTTTTTCAAAATAGGGGCACCCTTAAATCATTCTTTTTCGAAACTTTGGAGCAATGAACTGCCCATTTTTGGGGTACCCTGTTTTGAGAAATCGCCATATGAGCTTGGTAAGATGGTAATGCACCAACCAACGACCCTACTGCTACCCCCATTGCTCAGATGTTATGGAGTCAATGAGCCACCGAGAGCGGAGGTTGGCGGTGGTTCAGGCAACGCGATCTGGGCAGAGCTGATCAGGGGTTGCGAATCGCTGCATGTTGTTCTATAGTATTGTATGTATCTATGGATATCCATATTTGAGTATGAATATATGTGCTGAGAATGTATTAATATATGTAGATGTCCTTGCAGTACACAGGTACTTACATCATTGCATGTACCTATATCCATATTTGCGTATGAATGCGTATGAATGTTTGTGTTGAGAATGTATTTGTAAATTATTGACAATAGTATTTAATTAAGGATATTTTGTTGTATCTTTTTCTGCAGTAGCATGTGTCATATATGCACATATATCTATATATCTACGTCCGTGGATAGACCTATTTAAAAGTCAATATGTTTGCCTGGTCGCCCCTTGTCACAGGTTGCGCACATGGCGGCGGGCACCAGGTAGCCCAAGATTTTGTGATGGACACATGTTTGATGGTTAACTGTGGTTATAACAATCTTAGTTAATCATGATCAATTATTGTTCAATGATAGTGGACTATACAAAACAAACACATGTTTTCAGTTTCAACTTTTGAACACGGGAGTTGTTTTTTAACATTCAAGGGGAGAACGCACACTTTCCCAACTTCAGAATTCCATTTCTTGCATCGTTCAATCCTCAACGCACATGTACATGCAGAGACACAATTGACTATCTATGTGCACACAGATCTAGACAAATATGGATAGTACACACATGTGCATGCATTCATGTTGAAATTTAGATTTGTGTAGTTTGTATATGTAACAATGCATAATTATGACTCTTAAATAGGTGAAGGGAGGGGAGGTACCATAGTCCTGTTATTGTTTAAGTGGGTGCACCATGGGACTTGTGGGAATTGTGGGTGCTGCAACATCAACACTTGCATGCTTATGGCTCTAGTCACAACATTTTCAGACTTCATACGCAACATCCCTCGTGATCGAAGTTTGTTACTGCAATGCATGGTACATCTCGTGACCGCATTGAGATCTTCAGCATCACTACTAACACTCAGTATGGTCGTTGTAAATATAGAGGTATGGGGCCGTACAGCCACCCGCCAGCACTTTGGTTTGCAACTCCATTCCATCCTGACATGAAAACCCTGCAACAAACTTGGGTTCCCCAAGCTGTCCAGGGTGATGATACGAAACCGAGTTCTGGGAGCCTGAAGGAAACATCCAGACCAATCAACCAAGGGCGCTGTCTCGTGTAGGCCTGCTGGCAAACAGAATGTGAGTGATAGACAATGCAACCATTCCAGCAGGTTGCTAGGAGCTTGATAGCGGCGTTGATCTATTTTCTGTCTCAATTTAGCTAGAGGTCACAATCCAACATCAGCACCCACCTGTTTTTGTAGCCATTGGTTTCACCTTCCCGTCTCTGGTTGCAAGTCATTAGCTACTCATGATGGCAACGCCCAAGTGCATCAATCGGCATCGGCACGTGGTTCTCCTAGAAAAGATGTGGCGTTTGCGTTGCCCACCCATTTCATTAGCGATTGGAACACACAATCTCCCAATGGTATCAAATTTATTCAAATTGACAGTGCCTGCTTCTTCATTGGGGCTGCCATTGAAGCCTAAACACACCTTCAAGAAATATTGGCTGGGAATTGGTGCTGACTCGTCATTCCGGAAAGTTGCAAGACTTGTACATGTCAAAGGAAAAGATATGGAAGACATAGCGGATTTCTCTACTGAGTTTCGCCCAGCACTTGATATCTATCCCTGCAATCCAATTGTTTCCTTTAGGGTAGCTAACAACCCAACAGCTTTCGACTCACAAGAAGAACGTCCAAATCATCTCACCCAACTTGCTTAGAATCACCGTTCGGTAATACCCATATTTGGGAACCCATTCGGTCAAGATGTTAAACGGCTGCTCAAGTGAGTGCAACCTGCAAGGGCAACGCTGTGGCCTATTCCACGGCGAACGGAGGAGTTCCTCCTTCGGCTTGCCTTCAGCTCCAGGGAGAGTGGCCCGAGGCCTTGCACGTATGACACGCATCGTGACGATGCAAAAAATTCGTGGTGGTGGATGGGCAGTGCTGCCCCGACTGACTTCAGAAACTTGAACAGGTCAACGACCACAACTGATGACAAGGCTTGTTTGCTTTTTTCAAACAGAGACTTTGCTTCTTATGCCACTCATATCGGATGACCCGGGAATGGCATTCATAAAGACTGCAGATTTTTTTCACGAAGACATACAAAACCAATCTTGTAAATGACATTTGAGTTTTGTACGCAGAATCTATTTTTGTTTTGAGCTCAATTTAGTAGCTCTTTTTTCTTCGAGCTGCTGCTGTTGTTGTCACGCAGAATTTATTCCTATTTTCATTGAGCAACCCCTGAACCCCCACGTTGGGACAGGGATCAAGCCGCATGTGTTCACCTCTGAAGCGCCCAAGCATGATCGTCAGAACTTTCTTCATAGGGAAATGGCTTCCATGAATTTCTTGGGTCCCATCTAAGCCCCCAAAACCTGTTGAGTCTACTGGTTGCTAAGGTTTCGACAGATCGCTGACTTCAAAGCGGTAGTCAACGGATTTGACCCTTCAAATTTTGAGAGAGTTCAATTGTTTTATGGGAAACTAGAACATCGACCTACTTTGAAGACAAGACATCTTGCTTGAATCACCAGCCGATCTTATGAGCCCGATTAAATTAATTGTCGTCATTTTGTGACACTTGTCATGAAGAGTCGGACTTTTCCTGAAGGACTGTTCAGCTGTTTTTTGGGAAGTATTGATTTGTGGAAACTGTTCGAGCTTGTTTCATCTAAACGTGACATCCCTGAAAGCTCACATCTCAAAGCCACGAAGAAAGATGTCAGGGTTTATGCCTCGTTGGTGGTCTCAAACATTTTTTGTTTTCCCCTAATTAGTGATTATTAGCAAATGGTTGGTTGAAATCAATACGGGATCAACCACCAACTGGTCAGGGTTTATACGCAATGTCACGCCGCCATTTGTGCTACGCTGCTATGCCATTTGAGCTACCCTGGTCTCTCCCAAAATCAGCCCACCCATCGGACACCACGCAAGCGCACTGCCATTTGTGAAGGGAGCGCAACCGTGATCGGCTTCTGAATCATGGTGGCGATGAAATCTTATTTATTGTCTAATAGTGTTATAGTGTTGATATGACTGTGTGGATTACGGCTATGAACTTTGCTTTTTAGCTTTTTTGGGATATGACTGATTTACCATATAACCACTAAAAGTTAGACTTTTAGCAAGGGATCTAACAGCCACCAAGATAAATAAAATTCAATAATGATATATTTACTATCTACCATTTTTTTAATTTCAATATATAGATAGTTATTTTTTAAACGTGCTTCCACACTTTCCAATTTTCACATAGAAACAATTTCAGTTGGTGCGGAAGCAATTTGTCATGACGATCGCAGCTGAAGATCACTGTCAACCAGCGGTGGACGATGCGTGGCTTGATGATGGTTTCTCAAGCCATAGAGATACCCCCCAAATCATCCATGATTCACCATTTGGTTGTTTCACAAAATAGGGGGGAACAAAAAATGGTTAGTTTATTTATGGTGAAGATAATGAATTATTTTGGGGGGTCCCCTATGGCTTGAGAAAGCTGTAGGTGATGATCGTTGTTGATGGTTGATGCTTTTGAGTCATAGATTGCACGGGCCCAAAAAGCTGTAGTGAGGGTCATGGTCAGCACGTACTATGCCCATTATGATTGATGATTTTCTACAACAGGTTTCTCGCAGACATTGGTATTGTTTTGTAAGCTCACCTGGAAGCCAAACAGCCAAACATCATCATTCTTTTATTAAGCAAACAGCTTTCAATGGTGGATTTTCCACCAACCACGACAGTTCACCAGAGTGTAACCATTACGGACCATGAAAAACCATTGTCATCATCATCGACCATTGACGGTCGTTGATCATGGTAGCGCCCACCCAGCCTTTTAATTTGATCATTTGGTATGTCCGCCACAAGCTATGCTTTGCATTTCTGTTTGCCTTTACAAGTCTTGGCATGCTGCAAACCCGTGTTGTGGGTTGTTCGTCTTATCGAACATCGGAGGTGATAATTCCACCAGTGGGTTGCTAAGCGCATTGTTGGCCACTGCAAGCCATCTTGCCAAAAAAAGCATCGTTAGGCAGGTTTGTGATTGGATTTCACCAATGACATGATCTCGTCTGAACCAATTTGGGTGTTTCTCAAAATAGGGGACCCCCAAATCATCCATTAATAATAACTTTTAATAATAAACCCAGCATTTTTTGGGCTCCCTATGGCTTGAGAAACCACCATTTTCTCAGTAAACTCATGACCAGCGCATAGAGACTGCAGCTGTAGGAATGAAGCCGGCAGCGTCTCTAACAGCCTGGTTCCCGTGGTCGAGGCGGCTCGTGGTGACTCACAGTGATTGGCATGTCGTGGTCATTGTTAGTCTTGACCATGACTAAACCATTAATTTATGCATTTAATGCATCATTAATAGAATAGTGATCGAGAATTCCTGAACCATTCATTTATACATTTATAAAATTTAATTAAGTTATCAACCATCATCAAGAATCATCAGCTATCATTAACCATCGATGGTTAGCCATTCCTCAACGTCGCCCAGTCACCACAAGAACTTCAGTCCTTATTCGGACTCGCGCGTGCGGCGCCACATGTTTTGGTTCGAGTTGTGGAGGCCGCTCTGGCGCGACATGCCCCGGATGTGTGGCAGATGCCAGGTCAGGTGTTTTGTAGTCCTCATGGTCCGTCAACGTTGGAGTTTTACGGTTCAATTTGCATGTATCTGGAGTTGTGTTGGATATATAACAATTGTTTATAGCTCTGATTTTAAAGATGTCGTATCCAGCATAACTCCATCAATGGACCGTTCATTAGTAATCAACATCTAATCAACAAGTCTTACTGGCTAAGGTTGATTGTGGATTGACGGGTTCAGCACGGAAGCAGCGCGTAACTGGTGATGATTGGCAGCATGTCATGGCCATGCCGGTGAGGGATGACATCTTGGATTCGTGGCTATGGTTACCATGGGTTTCTCGGGGTTCCAGACAACATAATTCCTCACCGGTTACGGGATACCCCCCCTGAGGCGCAAACACTCGCATGATGCTTTTGGATAACATGGATTCCCATGTCCTGATTGGAATTGAAGATCGACTCTTCCTTGCGAAATCATATCTGATTCTCTCTGGAGAATTTTCTCTTTTGTGGCCTGCTTTGGCTCATTTTGGCCCCTTGAATCTCCTTCTGCCCATGTTTCTGCTGCACCCCGTAAAGGGCAAGTGTAAAGCGTCAGGCGCGAACAGCAGCTGGGACTGGAGACAAACAAGTTCTTCATCAGATGCTTGCAGTCGTTGTTTATATCAGAATCTCCAGTCAATGCTCAGTGATGTGATATTCCAATGGAACAGATGTTGAGGGGTCGCCCAGGTACGCTACACCGTGAGCAGGGACATCTTTATATTGGTCTCATGCATCTATGCGGGATTCATCATCATTTCGTACAAAAAACTATCCAAAATGCCTCGGACATTTTCGTCGTTGCTGATTATTCTGCCGTGTCACAAGCATTGACTGAGTCCTTACGACAGATTCACAGATTTCTATGCTGGAGCCACATCAGCGCTGCGGCTACAGACAAGTGATGTGCCAACCGGGCGGATGAGCCAGTTCATCAATCAACCAACCAAGTGATTCAGAAATATTCAGTGGGCCATCCATCCAACTGTGCGTAAAGTTATCTATGTTTGGCTTGTGATTTCCTGGGATTCCGTTGGCAGCCCTAACCAGAATCAAAGCGGATGAGGAAAGGCCATGGCACAATTCCTCGTGGCTGTTGACCGCATTGTTTTTGCATCGGGCACTCCTCGAGTCAGCCCGGTGAGTCTAGATTTTGTTTGTTATGTATGGTTATCGACCATTGACACTTGCAAGTTCTGTCCGCATAAATTTCAGGCCGGTGATTGTTGATTAGCTCGGCCAGTTGATTGAGCCGATCCCCCGAAGCCATCGGAGCAGTTATTGAGGAGCAAGCAAATGATATGAAGAGGTACAGTGAGGTAAATCATGCTTTTCATGAAATTGGAAAATTTTCGAGGTACGAAACAACAAAATGCACATGACCATAAAAGTAAATGAACATAGAAATTGTTAATTTACAACTATCTATTCCTAAGATTTCCTGGGAAGCTCTTAACGTTGAAACAGGCATGCTTATTGGGATCGCAGGTGGATTCTGCTGGTGGCGAATCACCTTAGGGAATGCTTTATCCAGATTACAGTGGTGACAAACATTGCTGAATCAAAAAATGAATCTTGATGGTGGATGATGTTTTCGCCTCTCTCCCCTGCCAGGTAAGGCTTTCTAGATTCGTACGTCAGTACGCCAGCGAACGTACCAGGAGTATCGATGGAAGGACGCTCTCGCAGCATGCACCAAGGCTGACATAGCGCGATGCATTCCAGGCTCCGGGGCCCACCCGAAGAAGGTACAGTACCAGAAAAAAAGTGTCAAGATACATGGCTATGGGTCAATATTAACCAACCAATCATGGGGGATAATAGCCAGCGATGATAGGGAAAACAATGGTAAATAATAGGGAAAACAACCAGTTACTGTAGAGTGCCATCATGTCGAAAATAATGCTGGAATTCAGAAACGATTCGTGAGACTGATGGCTGCCGTTTCCGTGGGGATCGAAGCAAAGCATTTTTTGTGAAAACTTGTAGCGGTCAAGCCATATTTGGCAACCAGCACCCTGACGCTCGCCACCAACGATTGCTCGTGGTCCATTAGTTTGTCCCCAAAATCATATATACGTTTTGGTGATGGTTTTGGGGATGGGACACCCCTATGGACTCCTACCTTTGGGGATATTTATTGAGCAGATTGGGAGCCAAGTCCATCCAAACGCCAACATGGTGGCACATACACAGCCAGGGTCAGATTATACCATGCAAATACCTCGAGCTGATTGATGGGCTCATCCGCCATGCGGGGGCTATTCCCTAGCCCCCCGTGTTAGCTTAGCTTTGGTGGGCACTGAGTGTTCCCCAGACGAGGACAGAAGCTCCTGGGTGGAAGCCGCTGCCTATGCCCATTGCTACCATTGCCCATTGCTCACATCGAGATTCGCTGCATTTTAAGCATAGCTGGTGCTTTGCCGGCTATTCTGGGGCTTGCGTGATGTTCACAATCGAGAACAAAAATGTGTAGGTACTCAACCAGAGCTGAAGCGAAATACATGTTGTTGTTGATGTTTTGTTGGTCAAGTTGTTGCCATCTGTTTTCAACTGTCGTTACGAAGCCTTGTCAAGCAGCATTAAGTCCATATACAAAGGTAGGCAGCATTTCCAACCGCTTTTGTTCGTCGATCATAGAAATATGATTACCATACCATGAACATACTAGCAGTACAATATTTTGGGGAAATGACGCTGATTACCCGAAAATCCATCATGGACATGTAAATCTGCATATCCATATAGAAGGGAAGAGTTGGGCCAACAAATGCCGTGATCTCCTCCAATTTTAGAGATCTATCGTCCGAGACATGTCGTGTCGTAGTGAACAGGGTAGTGATACTCCGTGATCAGAAACGGCAGCTATGAACAGTGACCATTGGGCAAGTTGTTTATCCAGAAAACCAACATGATCTACGAGGAGTTGCCAACAAATATCACTCTTGAACAAACAATACGGATCAACAACAGTAAGAAAGAGCTGCAGTGACCAACATATTGATTAGCAACATGCTTTTGTGATCAAAAATGGCAAGATATTCAGGATACGTGGATAGTGACATGTAAGTGATCAGTACCCTTTGGTAGATTTACCTGACAACGGAAAGGTCACCCGCAGAAAGAGGATGGTTTTCCAAGGTGTCCCTACACAGATTATCGACTGCCATGTTACCGGAGTAGAAGAGCCCAACAGCTTGGCATAGCTTCCGTACCGGCAATCAACCATGTCACCAGATTTATTGATCTCTGAAATGTTTGAGATTGATTCACTCATTGCGGCCGAAGATTGGTCTTGTGTCTGGGACTTTGATATTGGCAGCATCGATCATATTTTGTAACGCTCAATCAAGAGTGGGATAACAGAGCAGTAAGAAGAATTGTAGGGATTCAGGAGAATAATCCATCCAAAACTCATCTCATTGATTTTTTCACATTGGGACTGTCCCCGTGAGCTATTGATTCTGACAGTCTTTGGGTGGTGCCGCCACCCTACCTCCATGGATAACCACCACAATGATGATGCACATATGGTGGCCACATTCCAAGAGCCTCACTTGGGACGGCGAGCCAGAACTGTGCTCATAAGAGCCCCAACAACCCACCCAGATGTGATATTGAGTAGGGAAACCACCAGTTTAGGGGTTGTAAGATTTCTTTGTGGCTTGCTGAGCAATTTTCATTTGTTCTAACCTATATCAGTTTCCCCTTCAAAGACACATATCATGAGTCATACCTATTCCGTTGTTGTATGTACCCCAAACATCAGAAAGACACATGTTGACACATTGAACCACGCAACACCACACACACACACTCACACACTCAACAAAATTGATACGAGTGACAACATCGACCAGCCAGCTAGCCCACGCACCAAGCAATCACGCAGACAAGCTGGTCGCAAGGGTCCTTCCGCAGTCCAACGGTCCGATTTGCGCATCCATCCATCCATCCATCCATCCATCCATCCATCCATCCATCCATCCATCCATCCATCCATCCATCCATCCATCCATCCATCCATCCATCCATCCATACGCAACAGTCACGACATCAGTTTGGGCTGGCAAAGTGCGGTTTCCATTGGGGAGCTGCTCATTTGCATTTCAGCTTGCGAATCCTGACCTCATTTGACGATGTCTTGTAAAGGAAACCAAGTTGCTGAACACAATGGGTGCAGGCACCCCTCAACCATCCCAGATCTTATTTTCTCGGCAGTGAAATCGCGTTTTTCGGGTAGTCGAAAATGCCACATAATGATACCAGTACAATGACAGTCTTTAGCCAGAACAACTGTGCGTAGATTTTTGAGTAACCGTATTAGTATTCTTGTTTTTTTTCTCTAAGCTACCGCAATCACTATGTTGCACACCATCAGTTTGTGATGCCACTGCCCAGAATCAGCCCTGTTTGTAAGTAAAACTACAGTTTGTTCTAGGCAAACCACCATTTCTGAATACAAAAAAACACCGGTTGAGTTTACTGGAGTGTAGTGTGCCGGGTATGGAAAGACGTTGGGATTCGCAAGTTGCCAATACATCCAATACTCAGCCGCACTTGTGAGCTCGAAGGGAGGGACTCTGCTATCCGCACGAGTTATGTACATATGGATGATGTATATGTATACATGTGATATTAGTGTATTGTTCAGAAAATATATCAGTAGATATGAATAGATATGATTTGATAATTTATATTTGATATGATATTCAAATGAAATATGAAGAATGACTAAGAGTATAATTATAGTCTATAGTGATTGATCATGGTCATTCACCATCAGCACCAACAAGTGATCATAAGGATTGCCAACAAGGACCAAACAATCATATACTGTAGTGGTTTATCTAAAAAAAAGTGGAGGTACCATCAAAATATTGTTTATATTGCCATCCATTTGTGGTAGTAAACCAGCTATTTTTTGTGGTCGCCTAGTTTGGGAGACAAGTATCTATTTATATATATATATATATATATATGTATGTAATTACATATGTGTTTCTTGCAGAACATATATATTGATATATACATAGATATTTCACTACAGCACATGTGAATATCTATACATATATATATATATTTCACAAATATTTTACACATTTTTTGTTCTCCAGCGCAATGCAGTACCCGGGGGGGTCCGCATGACAGCAGTAAAATACCCAGTCCGTTGATCATGTCATTTTGGGGTATAATAGTTGCCAAAGATCCGTATCATTTGCCAATGGTGTGAGTAGTCGTAGCTGAGTGGTGGTGTCGTACCAAGAATGCATATTTCACACCTATATATGTATATATTTATTTTTGTGATACCAACATATCTGTATATACATATATATAGATATATATGTTCCTTTTTGTATACATACACTGATATATTTTTACATCTATATACACACATGTATTTGTGCAGAACGATACATGTGCATATATGTTTTATTTGAAAACTATTTTTATAAAGACACATGAATATACACCTTGTATGTATATATTCTAAATATACGTATTTGGTGGTTTCTCAAAATGGTGGACCCCCAAAAATGGTTGGTTGATTGCTATGAATGACTATTGATGGATGATTTTGGGGTACCCCTATGGCTTGAGAAACACCCATTTGGGAATGGGTCACCTTCGAACCATCTAACAAAAGGCACGGGCAGCCCCACCTCAGCTGCAGTGGCAGAAGCCCTTCTCCGACCGACGTATTTGAAGCACCGTTAAGTGGTTGGGGAACGCAGCGCTGCCGGAAATCAGACTTGGCCGACTTGGCCAGTGAAGATCTGCGAATCTTTCATGACTTTCTAGGTGGGTACGTGCCAAGTCAGCACCCCCAACACCAATGGTTTCCTAGTAAAATGATCATTTTTTGGTGGTCCATTTGTTATTTTATTTTGGCACCAACCATATGTTTATACATTTATATATACACACAAAGTGGGGCCCCTTGGTGAGCTAAGTTGTTGCATAAGCATGCTTAAATGGTTTATTAACCAACTTGCAACTAAGGGGCCCACCTTGCACAGGAATATATATTCATAGAAATATATACTGTTAACCCCGGATCAATAAACCACAGGTTGATTAATGATGGGGATGCAATCTTAATGGGAAACCAGTTGGCGAACTTGGGGGATACCCCCTATGATCATCAACGAAGGCTATGGGTTAACTGCTTACATTCGTGTCAACGTTAAACGGCTGGTCCTAGGCACTGGATCTGCCAATGATTGGAGTCATGGTGGAAGATGGATCAGGCTACCTATCCTGATGCGCCTAATGTTTGGAAGCCGTTCCTGGTTGGTGGTTTCATTGACATTTTCCCCAGTACAAATGTTTTTTTTGCTTGACTGATATTTTTTGCAGGGGTTGACACAACCAACAAGGTTCCCTTTACACCCCCTTATGAAATATTCCAAAAAATCGTGTTTGATGGTGGATGTTTTCATTGCGTTGTGGTAAACGTTGGTGGTGGGAATAACATCATAGCTTCCAAAAAGTGTTTGCATGGCATGGTTTCAGGGTCACCATGCTGGCTGCTGAGGTTTTCTACCCACTGTGATCCACAATTAATTTCTTGTGATCAGATTTTTCAACATTCTTTAAACATATCTCTGATCTTAAACTGTTTAGCTAACAACTTAAACGACTATGCATTTTTAACATCGTGTATACAATTCATTTGCCACATTGGCTGTGTGCGCAATGGCTGACTTGATGCATCGTTTGTATTTCAGGATGACCTGCTAGTTCCCGAATCTTGCCTGTCAGCTCAGCAACTGACCCGCAAGTAGGATACCATCAATCGACAAGCAGTGATTATCCGCGCAAATTACCAAAGCAGCGCGACAACCCAACGGCCCTACTCTTTGGATAAAGAACAAGCTATGGCAGCAGAATTGACAGCATATATCAGCAGGTAGCCAGACTTGGAATCACTGAACTATTGCACTTCTGTATCTTAATGTCGCTGATGTCATAGTCACAGCAGTAGCAGACAGGAATCACAGCAGTCATGGACAGCAGTCTGAGTAGCTGATTCCGAAGCCAGTGCAGCTACCTTACAGCCGGCTTGTGAGTGGCCGGCGCTTGCACAAATGCCATGACTGAGCAGCAAAGGACCAGAAGGCAAAGTAACTAAAACGATTTCTGAATCGGAGCGCTTTCTCCTCATCACTGACGACTCTTGGCAACAGCGGTGCCAAGTTGTTCCATTGGATTGCGGTCTGTCGCGGCAAAGATGCTTGACCCGGAAGCTGATTTTAGGGACAGCAGTGTTCAAGATACCCCTGGCCATGAAGATGTCTCAAAGCCATGAACGATTGAAACTGTCAGGATGTGATAAAATACCCATGGCGAATTGGGATGGTTGGTGGATTGACCCATCCGGAAATCAGGCTTATGTAATGCTCGATGGCAATCCGTCTTTGCATTGGACAGCCACCAAGAAAATTCAAGTGAATGATGGCAAATGCTGGTTGGTAGTGAAGAAATAACTAATAGAAAAGGCGAGAAAATCAGGGATATCGCCAAAGTTAAGCTCTTAAAAATCATCAGGGTCTATGGCTGAATTGATCCGATGGCTACACAAGTTTCTTGATAGTTAAGACTATATAGTTATTGGTATGGGATATTCAAAGTAACTTGTCAGCTAACATGTATAACTTGCAGGCTGGCTGATATATTGGATAGCAGCCACTGTTGTTACATGGCCCTGATATGAATCAACCATAATCAAACCATAGGGGGAAGAGTGGGCGGTGTATACACAACAATGTGGGTGTTTTTGTGGTTTGCTTTGATGCAACAAGCCCATTCTGGGGGTTGCACAGAACCTTCATCTTACAATGTATATTTAAGCATAATTATCATTAACTATCTATATTTACATACGCATATGCATAAACTGTATGTCAGTATCTCAGCAAATTGATGCAAATAGCAGCAAAAAGCATATAGAAGCTATTAAAGCTGATATGTGTTTGTGTATTGGTTTGACGTCTCTATTTTCTGTTTCATACTTGCTGATACATGACAGTTTTAGTTGCAGGCGGTACAGTTCACTAAAGTCATGTTTTCACCACTTTATCTCACAGCATAAAGCACCAGGCCCCCTGCTCGCTCAGGCTCAATCGGCGGGCCCACATCTGTTTCCTTTAGAAAATCAACCTGAGCTAGCTCTAGCAGACTTTTGAGCACATGACCCATAACACTCCGCAGGACCACCCAATAGCTAAACTTTCAAACATCCCACCACAAAGCTAACCTCAGCCACAACTGATGAAAGCTCCACACGTGTACCAATTGCATAGCACTGGCAACCTACAAGCGAAAAATTGTTTCATTAGGCCTCCGTGCTTGTTTCAACAACACCGGCAGCTTTTGCACCGGCCAACATCGGTGTGCTGGTGGATTTTGTGGGGCTCCCGCATCGGTTGGGCGAAGAAGAAGAAGAAGAAGTCCAGCTGGGATATGGTGGATGGAAGCTGGAAAGAGAAGAATCGTTGGATCCTGTGGTATGTCACTTTGGCACATGGTGATGTGGTGGTCACTGAAAGGGGGATGACCGGGAAAACGTCTCCAGCCCGACTTATACAAACCTTAAGAGTCTTTGCCCGGCAAAAAATGCATGACTGCTGATTCCATGTTTGACTCGGTCTCGAGTCATGAAATTGTGCAGAATTTGACATCAACAGTTGGGATTGAACATTGGATGTGTGGACTTTGATGGGACGTGGACACTCCTTGGGGCTTCCACCTACGAAATCATTGAGATTTGGATTGAGTGATGTCATGTAGACATGTTGCCGCAAGCATTGTTGAGCACTGCCAATCATTTTTGATCACCATCACGCATTGTTTACCTGTGCTCACCATCGTTCAGCGGTATTGACCACTACCAGTACAGATTTAAATGAACCGTACCATCACGAACCTTCATGTCCATAGATAAACCTACCATTGATTGAGATAAGCATCATAACCATACCCGTCACCATTTCACCATTGCAGACCATCAATGGATCCCTATTCGTTCGTAGTGCCAGCCGCCACCGGAACTCCGGTCCTCCCGGGCCCCCAACGGGGCCGCCACTGAATCACATCCAAGGCCACCGTCACTTTTCTGAGCAGTTTGGCGCTTGAAGTTTTGTGCCTTGGCACAGACCGGCACTGGTTCCAGACACGCCGCCCGACACGCCGCATGGTATGCTTACAAGACGGCACGTGTGGAGTTAATTTAATTGATCTAACATGAGATCATATGAGTATAAACGCTGATAGCAAGTATACAATACACATTTGTATATACATACTTTGATCGATCATGTACATTTTTATACATTGCATGTGTGATTGCATGTATATACTGTGTGCACGTACGCTTTCATTCCTATATGCAAAAAAGCACATGTATGCACACATAAATACATACATACCTACATACCTACATACCTACATACCTACATACCTACATACATACATACCTACATACCTACATACCTACATACCTACATACCTACATACCTACACACCTACATACCTACATACCTACATACCTACATACCTAAATACCTACATACCTACATACCTACATACCTACACACCTACACACCTACGTACCTACATACCTACATACCTACATACCTACATACCTACATACCTACTTACCTACATACCTACACACCTACATACCTACATACCTACATACCTACATACCTACGTACCTACATACCTACATACCTACATACCTACATACCTACATACCTACATACCTACATACCCATACCTACATACCTACATACCTACATACCTACATACCTACATACCTACATACCTACATAGCTACATAGCTACATAGCTACATACATACCTACCTACCTACCTGCCTACCTACCTACCTACATACATACATGCATACATGCATACATGCATACCTGCAGACATGCAGACATGCAGACATGCAGACATGCAGACATGCAGACATGCATCTTCTTTGGCAACAAATGCTTAAACTCCAACCCTCATATCAATATATACATATGTATTGTATTTTATATGGATAATGATTTACATATTGTATGTATACATGAAGTATGGTTGCATCATATGAACATTATGTAAATATTCTTAATCGTGGGAACATGAATGTGCGGGAAATAGATATCTTTGTCAAAGTTATGTATGAAACAAGAAGGAAATACACACATGACGTATAAGCATCTACATATTGTTGAATTAATTCATCAATGGTTCATTTCTTCCATCCTTTCAAAAAACAACATTCATGTTCGCGGGTGAAATGGACACACCAGTATCCATTGTTTCGCTTCAGAGATGAGCTACAGCGGAAGAAACAGGGGAACGGTGATGTCGTCAAGTAGTTGAGGCGATCACATGGCCGACATTTTCGGGATGAATGCTTGGGTCAATGTATAACTCGTATATTAGTGCCACTATTAATGCCCATGATCTTGGGCCTAGGTCAATGTCCCATAGGTCTCACGATGCTTAGCCGGCTTAGCCCACCACGCAAAACTGCCGTGCTGCGCCTGCTGCAAGGTTGGAAGGAGCTACACAGAAAACTGGAGACAATCGAAGCAGTTTCGTTGTTGCCCTGTTGCTCACTGTAGGTGAGTGACTTGGCTGCACCGAAAGGTGGCCTTGCGTTGCGTTGATGGACGGTGGCTTACCGCGTTGAGGTGCGTTTTGGTGGCTGGTGTGAGGGGGTGCTGCGAGCTGACTGGCAAAGCTCTCGGGGATAAGTTCACCAACAATGTCATAGGGAAAACAATGGTTAATGATTGCGGAACCAGGGGTACAGGGTAAACTGACCCACCTTGTCATACAACTCACTTGTCAAATGCTTTATCAATGAGTTTGGATGACCATTCTGTGTAGCTTGGATCATTGACACGTGGCTGACCTTCTGGCAGTTCCAACATGCTAAAAAGGGGAAATCTAGCCATTAACAATCCCACCAGCCAACCTAATATTTCTTTGGACTAATATGAGCTGTAGTAAGACTGGGTGTGGATCATGTATCTAAGATGATGGGAATAGCGGGAATGACTCACGCTCCAGAGATAGGGTGCATGTTTTTGTTTGCCTGAACGTGTTTCTAGTTTCAAGCCTTCGAAAACACCTTGTTGATCCTTGTTGTGTTTAGTGCTTATGAGGGTGTAAGGTGGGACAAAAATGTCTCAATCAACGGATAGCGTTCGAAGTTAACAATTGTCAACAATTGGTTACAGCAACAGTTGGCAACAATGGTACCTATAACGAATTATATACCTACTTTCTAATCGCAGTCAATCATCTTAAATCACCATCCATCCATGATGGTTCTCCGGATGTTGCTTCGGAAGAAGTCACCAGGGCTGGATCCGGCCGCTTGGTGCTCGCCATGGACGACCGGCCAGGAGTTGGCACTTTAAGTGTATCCCTTTGACCCCAAACCTGGCAGATCCCGCCCAGAAGTCGTGGTTGGCTAAACCGGGGGGTCCAGGTCATAAGCGTTGCTGAACATCAGGATGTGAGCTTCCCAATCAAGTGCAACAAATGTTGCCATCATTCATGACCCAAATCCACTGGAAATGAGTTTCAAAAGATCAATTGTGAGGTACTTGACATTTCATGACAGCCCCAAATGCTCAACCGCTGGGTGCGTCACCCGTGCGAGCTGTGCTTGACGGTGAGGTTCACAGGATGCTGCATCTTCTCCAAGTGCTGCGGAGGGAACTTGTTGGAAGCGAGACCTGGATCCAAGGGAAAGGAGCTCAGCCTGGGCTTTTGGGCCCCCTATGTGTCCTGGCAGGTGTCCGGGATGCGGTGGCACACATCAAACTGTGAAGCCACAACTGCGAGCATCACTTCTTTCCCAGGAACGGTACCATCAAGGATGGACTTTTCCGTTGGAACATGCTGCCATACTGCTTGGTATGTGAAAATCATGGAACATCTATGCACCGAGCGCTAAAAGCAAATTCGCCACAAGCAAAAAAGAATGAGACATCTCACATTGAGGCGAGACATGTGATTTCCGCGGAGATGGTGGAACCCTAATGCTGGTTTCTTAAAGTAGGGGTACCCCTAGTTATCATCCTGTATATTAACCATTCATAGTCATCCTTTATACCAGTAGTACCGCACAAGGCGGTGGCGGAAGTTTCCAAGATAGGAACACTATAGGAGTGTGCAGTTGTGGTTGCGACGATTGATTGTCCGAGGGATCCGAGAACTGAACATCACTTGGGCCTGACTTCCTACCAATGTGAGCATCGATCTGGCCACTTGACTGGCAGCCTATCTGTCTAGCTATCTTTCTATCAGTGGATCAGTTTTCTTTCTGTCTGTCTGACTGTCTATCTATCTATCTATCTATCTATCCATCTATCGATCCATCTATTCATCCATCGATGCATCTATGTATCTGACTATCCATCTAGCCACCCATCGATCTGACTATCGACTTGTCGATCTATCTGGCTGCCTCTTTGTCTAGCCATCTTTCGTCTATCTATTCATTTACCTTCCAAATGTGCTTCGATCATGAAGTGTTTTGCATCTAGGTGTTTGGCCACTTTTGATAATTGGACCTTGCAAAGGTGTTCCGATCATCAAGTGTTTTGCTACTTTTGACCTGCAAATGTGCTTGGCGCGCAAGCCTTGGGCACATTTTGGCCACATAAATCACGAAAAGTGACGCGAAACGCAAGTGTTTTCCGACTTTTGTCTCCTGTGTTCCGAAAGTGTCAAAACGTGCTGTGTTTTGACACATTTGCTTCAAAATGTGCTTCTCGCCCTGGCCGCGTGCACTTTTTCGGACATGCAACTTTCAAAACTTGTTAAAAACCACGAGTTTTTGCGACTTCGGACGTGAGAATGTGCTTCGCGCGCAGGCGGCGTGCCAATTTTCATGATCATATGACATCTCCGAAAAGTGGCCCGAAACGCTAGTAAAATTGCAGTTTTTATTTTGGTACAAGATTTTATCTTAAAAATTTGCTTCGCGCGCAGGCAGCGTGCCAGTTTTGAGAATCATGAGTCATCAAAAGTGCTCCGAACATGTAGTGTTTTTACGATTTTGACTTCCAAATGTGCTTCGCGCCTAGGTTTTTTCACGATTTTGCAAGTTGCAACTTCCAAAAGTGCTCCGACACTGACATGTTTTTACGATTTTGACTTGCAAATGTGCTTCGCGCCTAGGTTTTTTAACGATTTTTGCACACACCTTCCGCCACAGTGGTCCGCACCCGCCGCTTTAGCGAGGTACCTTTCTGGACCCTCATGATGCACAAAACCTCACAAAACACAGCATTTCGCGACTTTCCTAACATTTTGGCGCACTCGCACTCTCATCTTTCTCACATCTCTTCTTTCTCACATCTGCATAGGCGATCTACCCTAGCTGAGTTGTCCATATTGTCGGAAGTTAGACTTCTAAACTTCCTTCGATTAGCCATAGAAAAAAACAACACTACAATTTTGGGGTCCCCAGTCACTAGCTTGAGGAACGACCGAATGATCGTTCTCAATGATCGTTTTGGTAGCGGAGTAGCGGGGGTCGCCGGGTCAAACTCCTTGAAGGCATGCTGTTCTTTGCGGGTTGCTGAAACCATGCGCTCCTCCAATGGCACCTTGGGGTGGCTTATCCCTGCTGATATCACCATGCCCTGGTTTCATTGGTCAAGCTGTGAGCATTTTTTGAAGGATGCAAGTTGCCAGAGGAAGGGCAGCTATATTTGTTTGGAAGGGAGGTGCAAGGGCTGTTGGCTGTTGCCTGCAAGGGTGTTCTCAGAGCCAAGAATCTGCGGACCCCCAAGGCCGCACCCTCTAGCGATGGGACTGTGGAAACCGTGGTTCCCACTTCATTGGAGCAACTGGGTTTGGATGCTACATTACCAAAGATGATGTCGGGTATATCCAAAAACGGACTTGAACCTTGAACATTAACTCGCTGAGTGAGACATCCATGACATAGGGAGACCATAGTTTTTTTGATGCAATCCTGGCATTGAAAAATCCTGCTTGTAAGCGCTGTCATCCGTTGTCCAGCTGCTGAAGAAAACCCTCTTTTGTTGCCAACATGAGGATTGCACCTGGCAACTTTCATACTGATAGTCAGGTAGTCCAGCAATTCTAAGTCGCCATGACAATCCACAAGATCACCCCCAACCTGCTAACCAAGCAGTAAGTTATAATTGGTATATCCCGCTTATGGTTGCTTACTGAATGTTTTGTTGCACATTCATTTAGCAACATGAACTAACCAACCGAGCGCAAACCAAAATCTCGTCAGTTCCAAGGCCAAGATGTCGATGTTGCTGGTGATGGGGTCAGGGCTGCCGAATCTGGCGGTCTATTGGGTCCAGTTCCCCCTGAAAGCCACTGGGGCGGCGAAGCTGTGGAGAAGACGTTCATCAGCGTGGTGAAGCTGATGGTGATTGATGGTGAGGGAAACCATCACCATGGTTCTAAGTTAACTATAAGAAACCCTATTTCAATGGTGATCATTGATGAGGTACCTCCAGATCATCCAATTACCGTTTTTTAATACCATTTCTTGGGTCCCTCCTCTTGAGAAATACCCAATAGCTAATGGTTAGGTCAATGCTGGTCCATGCTGGGGGCGCCGCTATGGGCTGGTGCAGCCGAGATTCCACTGTTCGCCATGGTGTTGGGATTTGCCCCGCCCCTGTTGAACCTGGGTCCCACGGAAGTGGGATGCGCGTTCTCAAAACCAATTGTTAAGATCGCCCAAGAGGACAAGAAAAGTTGATTCACTTGCAGATCAGAGCTTTGATGTTGGGCTCTTAGATGTTTGTCAGGATTAATCAGTAGGTAGACCAACAATCAAGATAGATTCAATTAATGCAGGGCTTTGGGTTCGAGATTTTCCAATTGCATGTGGTTAACTATTAGCCCTTTCACATGGCATTTGAACCAAATGCAGCCTGTTGAATCATCTTCGCCCTTTCAGATAAATCACTCGTTTCTTATGCTACAGATGGTTTGCTCACAACTGGATCTACAATTGTTGCTCAGCAATACTGATCATGATTTGTTGGCTCTTGACCCGCATCTATTGTAAGCCATGATTTTCAACCGTCATTAAACCATCGTTGATCACTATTAGTCTATCGGCCATGATCAGTCATTGTAAACTCTAAAATTCACTCAACTCTGGTAAACCAAAGTGCAAAAATTGACCATAGAAATAACTGGTTTACCCCTGAAAACTGAGGAAGTTCAGCTTCCGGGTTGGTTTACCACAGGCTATCCCCTAGGATCAACCATTACTTGACCACCCGGTGGTTGTCACCACCTACCCTTCCACTGCTTCACCCACCGGGAAGCCGTTCCGGGAAAGCGATCCCAAATCGAGGTGACCATCAAATCGTCGAAGTTGATGCTGGCCATGGCCGTGGCCGCGGCCGTTGGAAACAGTCGCCACTACAGCTTCCGCGAGCATCTCGTTGTTCAGAAAGGGTCCCTACTGTGATCCCAAGGACCGAACTTTTGTCCAGTATGGTTGATTTATATCGTTGACATGATTTTACATGACCAATTTTGATCTAGTACTGATGACTTTTAGATGTATTCATGTAATCTGTGTGAGTATATAATCAAGAGTCACCATTCACAACAGATTATACACATTCCTTTTTTGGTCAAGTGCCCATGAGCCTATGGCTAATCCACATGGACGTGCGGACCAGCCTCTAGAACCGCTCGCCAGGAAAGGACTGCTCACCCATCTTTTGAATCAACAATGATTGGAACATGTTGGACATCTCCAACATACCTCGGACCCAACACTCACACAACTTAGGAGCTACAGCTTGTCTTTTACCGTTTGATGTTTAGTCTCAGCTGTAGTAGCAGGAGCCTAGTGACTAGTCGCCTGATGGTTGACAACCATGAGGCCCGAGCATGGAATTGTCCCTTGCGTATGAAGCGCTATCAACATCACCTTTCTAAGCTTTTAACGACTGCCAACCATCGTTGATCATCGTTGACCAACCTTTGTTGATCATATTCATGATGAAAAGCGACTACTGCTCAACGTCCAGCAGTTTGTCACGTTGCTATGAAGATCCAGCACTGATACCACTATCAACAGTACGTAGTGTTCAGCAACCATCATCAATCATCAGCAGCCATCATTCTTTGACAAGGTCATCACTCATCATCGTTGCCATTGGCTATTCCTGAGGTATTTGGCCGCTTCTCTTCTTGTGGAACCTCGACCGCATTTCGCGATTTGCTGAAACAGGGACGGTGTCTTACAAACGGTCTGTCCGCATGTCATGGGCTATCTTGATCTTACATAGAAACTGGTTGTTGGTTTTAGACATTTGTTATTTTACCATATTTTACCTTGTAATTGTTAACAAATGGTTGTTTGACTGATATGTTTCATAGAGTTTTAAAACCACCAACCAGGTAAAATTATTGCCTTCAACAGCTTCAGCGTTGTTAGTTCTTTTGTGTTAGCATGTTTCGAAGCTACCACAGGACCTTACTTTCGGGCACGTGTTGCCCAGTCTTCTGACAACTCATATTTGGAATATAATGCATATATTTGTTGAGAGCATCACCATGGGGTAGTGATGTCATTTCCGAAATGCCAACCAGGCACGTCCAGCGCCCCTGAAATGCTTGTGAGAATCTGCAGGAAGCCCCTCTAAATGCTGGTGACTACCAAATTTACTACCAATTGTTACAATCTAACGGCATGTAACCCTGGTTAGATTGGCTGAAAACCCCTTGTTACCAAGGTTTTCTGAACATTTCCCATCAACCAATCCAGTAATTGTTGCTACTGCTCTTGCTGCAGGTTGCAAATCTTGCTTTCTCGTTTGGTGCGAGCCTCAGAGATGGTGGTGACACTGGGGGTTGATCAAGGGAAAACAATGGAAATTCCAAGATATGGCCCATGGATGAGGACGGTTGATAGTGTTGATCAAATTGATATTAATGCAACTGATGGTGGGGTAAAGTGAGTCTTCCAGTGAATAGTTTTGATCAAATTGCGTGTGGTGGATGATCGTATCATCATCCAAGAATTTGTTGGTTTTAGCCCGAAAAACATGGATGAGATACGCCAGATTCTGTCACTGATGATTTTTCACCGGGGCTCGCAATGAATCTGACTTCCCCGTGGGTTCCAAAGCCTCGTCATCAAGGCCACCCTGGTATTTGCTGATATCAACCTATGGCTACGAGCAGCAAGGCCTAGGAAACCCATCCCAAGGGATCCCCAGTAGGCATTTGAGTGGGGGCAAAGATCCACCGTGGACGGCTCCTGAGGTTCCAGCCGTACGGATGCGCCACCGCTGTTGGCAACGCTGGGTGTGGTTCTGCTTTTGACAGCATCCCTCAGCGATGTCTTCGCAGTGAATGCGCAGCAAAGGCTCGCGCGGCGCGACTGGTAGAGTTGGATGGAAGAATCGGTTGTGAAAGTTGTTGGAAGAGTGTTGGTATTACCAAATGACTGGTAGGGTCAAGAGTTCACTATTAATAGTGATAGTGATTAGCTATTCGTGGAAGAGATACCATTCAATGTATCAATACTATACTAGCAACTATCAGTTATTGATCATTACATAGTATAGCAGTATTAGGTATTAGTATTAGCATGATCAATGAGAATTCAGATTCTGAAGAGTAATCGCTATTAATCATTGTCATTCTTTACTACTCTAACCATTAATCACTCACTACCAATATTATCCAAGAATGACCACAACAAATTTGTGAGTCGTATATTAGTATATTTGGATGCAACCTCGGTAGCCATCCTCAATGGCACATCAGTGAACCATCATGAACCATGATGACTCCTTGCCATGATGAAATGCATACAGGCCTTATTATGATCAACCAAAATCTTGGTTCGTAGTGATTAGAGTCTCCCCAATAATAGGGGATGAAGAAACACAAAAAAACAAGAATAATGGATATGCTTCATTGTTGAATCGTTGAGCACAGGTTTATTCTAACTCAGCATCTCGGGCATATGGCAGGGTATGATACAAATCCCTGACTATAGCTTGGGATAGGCTTACATCGCACATGTGTCCCAAGGCACCACTGGGTCAGGTTGCCCTGTACTGATCACTGGATATGCTGAATGGAACTCATATTTTTGGCATACATCAATATATGAGTGTGCTTTGTATCAGCAATGTTTTCTTATTGGTCTTGTGGTAGCAGTATCCGTGTTAGTCTTGATTTCGTTGTCGGCGTCGTGTTTCTTTCCGTTCTTTTGATGGGTTGTATTCTTGTCTTCATGTTGTTGTCGTGGGCGGTGGTTGTAACGCAATGATACAAACGGGGTTTTGTGCGATTTGAGCCAAGACCTTCGACGTATCCGGTGCCCTCCACTACCAAGTTGGCATGTGAACATCCAGGTTGACAAATCATTCTGCCGGTCACAAATCGGTTGATACCCTTCTAGTTGAGTACCGAGCAGTCAAGCTGTTCCCGCTGTCCCATGGACTGGACACCATTTTCCGGGGCATCGCGTCTCCATCCAAAAAAAACCTTCCGATCATGAGTTGAGAACAGGTGGGTATGTGCCAAGCCATGGTGATACCCCCAATCAACCCATGGTTTCCATTCCTAAAATTATAATTTTTAGTTGGGGCCCATTGGTTACCCGTCATGGCTTGGCACATACCCAATTGGTGATTTACCTACTAAAATGAGCAACATTAAAGTGATTAAACTAACGTTCGAAAAAAAATGTATCAAAAGTTGCCAGATTTTCCTGAAAAAAAACAGATCTCCAAACAGATCTCCACACAGATCTCCAAACAGATCTCCAAACGGTGCTTCGCCGAAGGATGATGCAGAAAGAGTTGGTTTCGCCCATGTCGTTGATGCTGCCCCTCGGTGGAGCTGGTAGGATTCCCTGTCGAAGGGTTGATATCGGACCTTGGATGGATAATGAATACTAATTGTATCTAATTGTATAATGATATGTATTGACATGATTGATTTGTATATGTTTCTTGATCTGTATACAGTTTTTATGTACATATGACATATGTGTATATATTTATATATATATATATACATATCAACTTATAATGCATATTGTTGATTTTAGTGCATACTACATTAATTCTGTTGTTTCGGGGTGGTGTATTGCACCACCAGAAGATCACCCGTGACCATTGTGCTACCCCTGGCCGTTCAAGGGTTTTTCTTTTCCCACAAACTCACTTGAGATGGTCGCAATTAATGATGTCCTTTTGATTCTGTGAACAGTTATATGCGGGTTTCTCAAGCCATAGAGAACCCCCCAAAAATGGTTGGTTTATTTCTACAGGTGGTTTATATTGGATGACAATTGGGGGGTCCCCTTTTTTGAGAAACACCCATATGCTTGAAGCTTCTGTGGATGAACGAACCTGAGTTTTAACCGGTGCAAAAAATCTAGTTTTCCCGCTCCTAAAGGCATGACCTAGGTACTAGCTGCATGCTTGAACCCGCAGCGGTTGATGCAATAGAGCAGCAAAAAATAGGGTCAGGGTGATATATGATGCTGTGGTGTGTGTGTGTGTGCTGTGCATTTGCAGGAGTTTGACGCTTTGCGAAACTGGATGCCACTGGTGTTTCCTGAAAATTCTCACAACCATAGCGGCCAGTTGCTACTGGCTGGGCTTTCCCAGCTAAGACTTCACAGTCAGCCACACCTGCAATGCTGCCCCCAGATTCTTTGCTGTTTGGGGTTATTCAAACTACGCATGGGATAAACACGTAAGTCGACTCATGTATGTTTTGGGTACCCTCTGGAACTAACATGGCATCCGGAAAGTCACCATCCTTTGGGGGATGGGAAACCAGCTGATGGATGTTGGCCAGTTGAGTTTACCAGAGTGTAGTCGACGATTGAAAAATCCAACAACCACCAGAAACCCTGATGAATTGGATAATCTTAAAATTTCCGGAGGGTGTTCGTACTGGTTCCCACCTTGTTGGCACCGTTGAGGCGCCACCGAACTACCTGTAGTAGTGCTCCCTAGCTTCGTAGCTTGAGAAAAACTATCCAACAAGCTGGTGATGTCCACCATGACTGACCATCCAGTTAACATATGTTTTCAATCAAACACTATGATGTATTTCTGTGTGTAAATACCGTATCATGACTGAATTATGACGTGGTGTATGCGCATGCCCACATTTAATATTGTGCATATATGTATATATATATATATATATTTAAAGACCTCATATTTTTCATGCATATATTGAAATATATCTAAATAGTTTTAAATACATAGCATCCACTGGCTGATGATAGCTGACTTGGTTCCATCCATAGCTAGTTATCTCCACTGGCCCTCCAGTGTCCCTTGCCGCTGAGGCGCCAGAACTTCATTGGTTTGCTGGGCTGTTCGGTCTTGCTAGCGACGCTGGACACCACTGATGTTGAGACAAATGTTGCTGGGGGAGCTGCCCAATGTTGCTAGGGGAGCTGCCATGGTCGTCGTTGAGAATCAGAATGTTGTTGCGGTTGTTTAGTGGTGTATAATGTAGTTGTAGTAGTAGTAGTAGTAGTAGTAGTAGTAGTAGTAGTAGTAGTAGTTGTTGTTGTTGTTGTTGTTGTTGTTGTTGTTGTTGTTGTGGTTGTTGTTGTTGTTGTTGTTGTAGTAGTAGTTGTTGTTGTAGTAGCAGTAGCAGTAGCAGTAGCAGTAGCAGGAGGAGTAGTAGTGGTAGTAGTAGTAGTGGTGGTGGTGGTAGTGGTAGTGGTAGTGGTAGTAGCAGTGGTGGTGGTAGTGGTAGTAGTAGTGGTGGTGGTAGGGGTAGTGGTAGTGGTAGTGGTAGCGGTAGTAGTAGTAGTAGGAGTAGGAGTAGTAATAGCAGAAGTGATAGTAGAAGTGTAGTGATGGTAGTCATCCAACGAGATCCCAGACTGAAAGACTCCGCGTGGACTCGTGGGCACTGAGGATAACTCTTGCGTCCAGTTCGGATAGTATCACCTCGAATTGGTCACGACTCTTGTGGGACATGTGTTCAGTTGGCCACTTGGGCTGCTGAGCAACCGGGGGTCTACCCACTCATTGAGAATCTATGTTTTGGCAGGGTGGAGCCTCAAGGGCAAAGATTGCTTATCAACCATTCAACTGCCAAGCTCTACCATACAAGTCCACTTGGGTGCTTCTGAAAATATGGGAACCCCAGTGCAATGGATTGTTTACTACAGTAAATTGTCGGTCGAAATTGGGTGATTTGGGGGTCCTCTATTTTGAAACATCAACTTGTGCTGGTTGTGGGTTTGCAACTTGGGTGTTCGAGTCACCCCTTGCACCAGCCCAGAGGGCACCTTGCTCATGATTTGGAGCTGAGTACTTGTCTCCGCTACAGCAACCGGGATGAATGCGTGTTTCCGGTTGCGCTTTTTGGAACCAGACATGTGATCCTAAATCGTTTGACCAAAATTCCGGATGGAAACCGTTTGCTTCGAAGGAAGAAACAGGGTTTTTTTGAGACACCAAGAGATGTGCAGACATGACACTCTACCGATGAAAGTGGGTTGAAGGTCCCACCAGTCAGAGTGCGGGATCATTTTTGGGACACGATCAGGGGATCAGGTGCCCTTGACCGTCAATAGCCAACACTAGGAGGGCAAGGGTCCCCTAGGTAGTTAACTTCGGTCCTAACTGGTAACTACCAGTTATGGTAGATAAAACTATAGTCAAGTGTTGGAAACTAGCAGTTGGACTGTCAAAGAGAATAGCAAGAGGACACGATTGTTTAATCTCCTGATGGGGAGCTGTTTATAATATCACCATTTTGCCGCGTTGTCCAGACCCTTCAAATTGTGAATTTCATTTGATTCATAAATTGTAAACATCTCTGCTTTGTGGTTTTAATTGTTTTATGTTCCCTGATAATTAATCACTAAAAAAACAGAATCTCCAACTGAAGTAACCCGAAGATCTGGAGACTGGTCGCCACTTCCATTCGCTTCCAGCACTCATCGTTGCTCCGGGACGACCAAGGTCTGTGTACCGGGATGTCAGCTTGGGCCAACACCCATCTAGTGAACGAATCTGGATCCGTGGCCCAGGCTGTATGCGGAGGGCGGATTTTAGCTGCCCGGTATTGCGCATGGTAGTTGATGGTACTGCGTGATGGCATGTGATGACTTTTTGTTCGGTCAACTGCAGCTCTGCCAAGATTCCAAGATCCGAGATTTGATCCGGAAAATCCGACAGTTAGTCAGCGACAGCTACCATGGTGAAGTGACCAGATGTCGTAAAAGGTCGGGTTCTTGGACACTTCACCTACTCAATGGTCAGGTATCCCCCATGCTGGGCCGAGCTCGGCTGGGAAGCACCCTGTTGATGCCTTGGGATGGTTCGGTCCGCCAGCTCCCTGATGTTCCTTGATCTCGGTGATGGGCAAAGCTATGGGTCAATACATGGTGGTTTCTCAAGCCATGGAGTACCCCCAAGTTGGATGGTTCATCCCCTTGAAATGGGTCAGAATTATTGGATGATTTGGGGTTAGCCCAATAACCACTGGATGATTTGGGGGCACCTCAATTTTGAGAAACCACCAAACGGGCCGATGAAGATCTGAACACGGTCATTTGTGAAAGGGTTTACCAGGCGTTCAGAGAAATTGACTAACAACTCACAACCATGTCATCAGTAAGACTGGATATTTGCATGTCATTGTTGATTATGGCTATGGCTATCATCATAGTATTTATTTAACATAGTGTATATCACCATGTTCACTGCTATATAAAAGATAATGATTGATACAATTAACACTATTGACCTGGCTCATATAGATAAATTGATAAACCAGAATCGATACTTGACCTGGTTGAATTGATAAATTCTGGTTACAATGAAACTTGACGTGGTTGAATTGATAAACCGTTTGTTGGTCATCGTTCACCTCATCAATCTCTGTGCCATGGTTCCTTTTCCGGTGCCTCGGAAAAGGCCCAAGTTTCAAGTGTGCGCAAACTGCTCACCGTGGTGCTCTCCTACGTCTTGTGGGGCGCCTCAGGGTGCGGACAACATGCGCCAACATGCTGAATGGAAACGGGTGTCCACTAAGGACAGTGGAACAGTTAACAAATCTTAATTAACTAATGTGCTAATTAACATGCTAATGGTGTATACAGTTAACAGTTAACAAATGTGCTTACCAATCAACTAATAGTGTATACAGTGCTAATGAACTAATGTACAGTTGATACGGATGGATCAATTAAATGATTGGACATTGATACTGACTAGTTGGACAATGATCCAACTAGATGGATAATGATCAAACTAGATTGATTACAGTATATAACTGTGGGTAATCAATTACTCATGTTCAATGATTGATGGATAATGAACTATAATGAACTGAATTCATCAAAATTCCAGCTAGTTAGAAATCAACATATAAATTATATAGTCAAGCAGTACTGCTTCACTGTAGTTCATAGTCAAGAACCAACCATGACCAGCATGAAGAGTTGTCCAGAGTGGTTGATAGTGACTAATCATAGACACCAATGTTCTTGTTTTTACAATCATATAATATAGTAGATAGTCGTGTTTATGCACGGATTTCACGTGTTGCAAATAGTGGTTGTTCCTCACTACTGGTGGGTACAGATAAGTAAAAGTGGTAAAACCATGGTTGGATCATGGTTGATGATGTTGCATCATGACTGATCACAATTCTAAATGAGGCTTAATCATGGAATAATGACAGCGATTCTAACAATCATAACCAAGGTGTCCATCAATACTGACCATACGTAATTGACAATGAATGATACTTAGCATTGGAAGAATGATGGATAGTAATACTAATTGGACAGATTAACCACAATCAATCAATAGTCAGCATGAACAACCCCAATTCTTGGTCATCAAAGGCTCCTGTTTCACCTTCAAATGTTGGAAGTTCACCTCTTTGCAGTCACGATCAACTCCGTTTGAAAATCAGCCATGATCACTGTAACCAAAACTGTAGCCATGGTAAATCAATGGTGCCATTCGTTGATGGTTTCGAAAATGGTCCATAGTGGTTTATTGATAGTTAACGGCAAGTTACCGTCAATTTAACCATCAATAAACCATATAATCGACCATTGTTCATACCACTTGCCATCCATCAGCACATGACCGAACGTGAAGCATGACGGGAGTTGTGGTGAACTTGCGAGTTGTGGTGAACTGGGTGGATTACAGCTATGAACTGAGCTTTTTTAGCTTTTTTGGGATATGAATGGATATGATTGATTTACCATATAAGCACTAAAAATTAGACTTTTGGCAGGGGATCTAACAGCCACCAAGCTAAGGTTGAACTATGGGTCGCTAAGTGCTACCCAATTAGACACCATGAAGGGTAAGATCAGTAACAAATCTGAACAATTGGCTAAGCATTGACAATCTGGGTACTAGTAACCATTGATCATGTGGTCACTTTTAGGATTACTAGCAATATCAACATTCAACCGTCAGGATGACTATCAGACAGTAGCGAGGATCAACCATTAGCCACTAGGCTAAATGATAAGGCTGATTCATTGGTAGAAAGCAACCCCTGTCTGGATGACATTGTTGTGGGTCACTTCACTCCCTCTGCTCCATGAGCAGAACCGTTAGATGTGAGCATTACTGCCCCCACTTTTTGGTGTCACTGGCAGGCTTGACACATGCCCCATAGTTCTTGGCTATTGTTGGTCATTGCAAATCGCAGCTCCAGCATATGGTGGACCCATGCAGGATTATTGTTGCGTGGTGCTACCATCAACCACCTTGACCAGCTTCACAACCAGCGCATGCACCTTCATTAATGAACCAGTGCCAACCATGAGATTGAGCTTGTTGATAAAGGGGCACTAATGGTTCGTCAACTAACAATGACACTAAAATGAAACCAAGAGGTTTGGCCAAAACGATGAATAGCTGAGATAAAAGATGAATCAAGCATCATTTCAACCAGCTGACCATGCTCGGCGGGGCTAATCAAGTGGCAACCTGAATCGACCTTTCGTAGTATGAGCGGAAATGGTCGTCCTCAAGAAATTGGTCCTTCTACATGCACCTGTCCCAAAACATGATCAACCGCTGCTTGATCACGGTTGGCTGGTTAGTGGCAGTGTGTGTGCCTTGGTTCAGCAATCCTACCGCTGACTACGTTGCCCCTGAGTACCCGTGTTACTTGCGGTAGTGTTGTGTTTTCCAAGACGATCAGATGTATCAGATGTGATCTCCGCACATGCACTATCCAGCACCTCAATTTGGATCTTTGGCTGATTCTCCACTAGTTCTTCGAGTCAACAGCTTCTACGGATTCCAAAAGCCATCAGCCCTGTAGACCTCCAGAATTTCCGATTCCACGAGGGCCATCCCCGTGGCCCATGGTGGGTGACCCCAAGGTATCCCAAACCTTTCGGCTTGTTCCGATTGAGTTGCCTCGCGTTGGTAGCACCTTGGCATGGGAATGATGCGCAATTGGTGATGAAGATGTCAGAAAGCTGAGATTTTTTGTTCACTGGAAAATTCAATAGACCACCCTTTGTTTCCTGACCATATACTATGGCAATCTATAGTGAAACCTAGCATGAAACTAAGAGTGAAACTAATAGAAACATCTAGTGAAACATCGTGAAACATTGTGAAACATAAACCTATCTAACTGTTTAGTTTCTTTCGTTTGAGAGCCAGCATTGAAGCGCTGCCAGTGACCGCAGCTCAGCTTGGAAGACTTGGTTATTGGCAGATGGCCTTGTCATGCCCTGTGCATCATGGTGTATCGCTGTGTGTGGCCAAAATTAAACAGCTAGCCATTGTCATAGTATATAGGTGATTAGGTGGTTATGTGTTGCTCACGAAGTCGAGTCACTTGTTTTTGTCCAAATCACCTTTTGGTTTAACTGAACAGGTTTCCCTGATTAAGGTGTGGGGAGGTTGTTTTGCGTCAACAGTCCTTTTGTTGGGCCCGAGGAGTGCGAACCAGCAGAAAAGGTCACAACGCTGAAAGGTTAGCACCTGCGAAGGCTGGCGTAATCCAAACTGCAAGCATTGAAAAGGCTTGGCCCGCCCAAGGGTCCATTCTGGAAGGCATCAGCAACTTTACGTCAGCGAACCCGGTGCTGTTCCGCGAACCCCGCGCAAAAATTGTAGACGTACCATTGATATTGTGCAGATTGGCACAAAGACAACTGCATGTAATGAAGATCTGGGGGCTAGGCTCTCGGCCAAATATAGCACTAAACTACAAGTCTTCCTACTGACCAAGGCACTAAACTTATGACCTGGCAAAGCAAAGTCCAAGGTTGATGGGCATTGTTTGCTGCCGTGATCACGAAAGACAAGTGCTCAACAAGATGTCGGTGCTAGGATCGCGATACTCTTCCAACAGTTGCTAAGGATCGAAGTCAGGCTATATAGTATTAAGCGAAGGCCTTGCAACAGTGCAGCTGCTGCTGTCGAAACATCCTTGTACAGAGTGTGCTGTGACTACTCCACCTGTAAAAATACACGAAGAAACCACGGTTCTCATGATGGGTGTGATCCCGGTAGTCATGTGGCCCCAACACAACAGATTGCCAGCAAAAGCCGGTAAAGAACTCGCTGATCTCACTGAAACCTTGGCATGTGATGGCACGGGTAGACTGTGGCTGCATGAGTCCTGGCCCAAGTCCAAAATCTTTTGCTTGAAAAGATGCTTTGCGAGATTGCAACCTGCTTTGCACTTGCAGTCGGTGTACTGGTGTGACAAGAGCATAGGATCTTGGCTCGGAAGATGGCCACAAGCAGTACATCAAACGTAGAGAGGCAGGACGTGAATCAAACGCTGCAGCAACTCATATGGTACAACTAGCTCAAACGTTGGCTGGCACTGTCCTTTTGAGTCGAGGACTGGGTCAAAACCCTGGACCCTTGGTTCCCCCATCATCAAACATTGTTTTCACATTGTTGGTGAACTGATCCCCTCATGATCATTTGATGGTGAACCATTATCCCCCATTAGTTATAACTACGTTGTTAGTTATTATCCCCCCTATACAACGGTTGGTTTATTATGTTCCATTATTTCCCATGTTGGCGAACCATTATCCCCCATTAGTTCTAAATATATATTTAGTCAATATCCCCCATTACTTAAAACCATTTTTGTTGGTTGTTATCTCCTATTATTTACCATTAACCAGCTAGAAATCACCATTGTTTGCTATTAGTTGGTTCACCCTGTTAGTTATTAGTCATCACCCATTAGTTAGTTATTATCCACCATTAGTTGGTTGGTGAACTGCAGCTGACCCAGCTCGCCATAGCGTTGGACCACAACTGGTCCTTGCACGCGTCGCCCAGGTGGTGAGTCTAGGATGGCTCCACATCCAAGGCCGACGCAGAGCCGCCCAGGCGGGGACCGACCGTTTCGGTCGCAGTCGTTGGCTTCGCGGCTTGGGGTTGGATGGGTTGGGTCTGTTGAATTTCAGCTTCTGAAGTCAGCTTTGAATCGTTACATGAATACGGAAGCCAACAAAGTCAGTAGGATATATATTATATACATATTTTCATTATGGGCACATCATGTTGCAAGATATTCATTGTATGTTTATATGTTTATTGTGTTATTATATTTTCATTTCTTATTTTATATATAGAGAGATTTTTCTAGTAGTATATGTTTTGACTATGATATATGTATGTACATACATTCATTTGTTTATTGTTGTTTGTCATTTTTCTACATTGATTGTGTATGATCATGTCATATATGCTTACCATTCGTTTTGATCCCTAGAAATGATGTGAAAGAAGACCATATACCTATCGCAAGCAATGTCAACCTTACCAGAAAACGGTTGTGTTGGTAGGTAGGAAGCCAGTTAGCGCCTACGACTTGAGGCAACGAACAAGCTACAGGTCATGGCAAAAAAACATGTTATAGACCAATGCCATAAAATCAACCAATGCTTAGAATCAATGCCATGAAATCGCAACACAGAAAACCTTCACTAGCATAGTTAATGTTATAGACCAATGCCATAAAGTCAACCAATGGTGGACCAGCTGTCACCGGGTGGACACGGGTGGACACCCGCTACATCTTCGCGCCTTTGGGGCCGGCAGGAAGGTCACGAGCGACCGGATTCCAATGTAGCCAGCCGTCACATCAACTGGTTGGTGGTTTCAACGTAGGGATTTCATTGAGGGGTTAGGGCTGGTGATGTTACTGGCTGGTGGTTTGATTCACATTTTTTTTAAATTTTCCCCGGTAATTATCCACAAATGGTTGGTTGACAAGCATATTTTTCATGGGGGTTGAAACCGGCAGCCAGTCAAAATTGGATGTTGATCGCGCAGAAATGATCCAGTGTTGGAAAAGCAGTTAGTTTTCCGGGTATTTACCGCCCCAACGAGAGGAACATTGAGGCAGTTCAAACATCGAAAAGGGGCTGTTCGCATTGGGGCCCGGTCCTTTGAGTGTATTTGTAAATGCTTGGATGAGTCCTCCAGAGCTTTTTGTTTTTCGGATTCTTAGGGTGGTGTAACTTGATTTACATCCACATTTGTGGATCCCGAGCAATGTGTGTTTTGTCCTGCTACTCAATCCTTGATGCGACATGCGAGGATAAGCCCCAGCAGTCTTTGTTGCTCAACCAGGCGAGGATACGTGGCCCGGCCATAGTGGTGGAACTGTAAACCAAAAATGGCTATGGGTCAATATTAATCAACCAAACAATGGGGGATTTCCACCGACAATAAAAGGGAAACAATGCTTAATGATGGGGAACCAGGGGTACGGGGTTTTGACCCACTGCCAAATAGTATTCTAGTGTTATGTTAAACAATTGCAGTATAGAATATAGAAACTGTGATTCATCATGATGGTTGTTTTCTTGCTAGTATCAACAATAACCCTACTGCACCATGGTGATCAGTATTGTCACCATAAAGTCTAACTTGTTCACTTATTATCATGGTGGAATTATCAGTGCAAGCTAAATGAGTATGGTTGATAGCCGTTGACAAGAATAGCGACATGTTCATCAGGAATGTACAACACTAACTTGACCATGAATATCCATTACGTTCCGAAGTTGACGACAAACCCATGAGGGCTCTCCGCTAGTGGTATCATCCGTGCTTCACATGAGAAACATCCGAAAAAGAAGTGTCCTGAGAGTCCTGGGATTCTGAAGGTTTTCTTCCAGGTGCAGTTCCGTCACAGAAAAATCATGACTTCAATGAACCCTTTTTCCCAAGAGAATCAAACGGCTCCTGGCATGGCTTAATCTTTCCCACTGCCTGATGCGCTGCAGACATGATTGTGGATCAGAAGTCTTCAGTTGCATCACCCTTTGTGCCCCAACCTCCCAAAAAGGGTCCTTCAGGGCACTATCCCGTTGTGCCCTCACTGTAGCATGTATTCACTATCGTTGCTGAGCATTGTATCCATCCCGTTTATGATTACATCGAATGATACAAGGCTATGGCAGGTCGGCAGGTGGGCCCCCAGCAGTTTTAAGTTGAGTTACAACTCCCTATAACTGGTATGTAAATTACCCCAGCTAAGTTTGGTGAATAAACCAACAGCTGGTGAAGCCGGGCAGTATACCTGGTGAAGGTCGGCACCTGTCCACCCATTGGTGCCGCAACGAGTCCTGTGCGCGCCAGGGCCGGAGTATGCCATCGATTGTGGCTGTGCATGAGACTGCGGGCCCTGAGCAGGTTGAAGCTTTCCAGGAGCTGAGGGAAGCGCCGGGCCATGGGCCACCGTGGTTGGGGTGACCGGCCCCAGAATTGGTGGCTGGTTTTTCACATGGCGAGCTGGGTCAAGCCATCAACCAACCAATAATGGTGGATAATAACCAACAAACAAACTATGGGGGTTGAAACCACCAACCAGTGTTTGTATTCTGGCCGATGTTGAGGGAAGAACTGGATTGAGTAGTATTTTCAGAGGGGTTGAAACCACCAAGCAAATAGTTATGGCTAGAGAGTGGCTTGGTTTTGGATGGTGAGTATTGCTTCATGGTGGCTAACAACAGGGATCCTTATCGTCAACAATCAACACTCCATGTGGTGGTTTCGCAAAATAGGAGACCCCTCAAATCAGGCAGTTTATAAGCCATTTAGCAGTAGTAAACCCACCATTTGTTTGGGTTCCTATTCTGAGAAGCCATCGTGTATGTTCAATACAGATATGTTATGGAGCACACTTTATCATATGATATCCGTGGTCATGTTTTGGTAAATGACAGTTGATGATAACTGACATTGGCCAATATGGTTAGCAGCCGATGGCTAAACAGGCTTAACAAGATATTAACTACCTTTTCATTTCCCATAGCTATAGGTGGTGATTTACCGTTGATAGCTATACAACACATTTTTTCGATGCTTCAAAACATTTCTCGCTTGCTTTCCTTTGAAACTGGCATGTTGATCCATCTTGAATTTCCAGGAGATAGTTTCTGAGAACCAGTGATTTCTCATGTCATAGGGGTACAGTTCATTCACCACTTAAACTCATAAGATCCAACCATAATTTGGGGTCCCCTACTTTGAGAAACACAGATTGTTGAAGCTAGTATCCATGATTATTCTAACAAATAAAGATCTGCAAGATTCTCTCTAATATGCAGATAAAATGCGGTTTTTAATTTCATGATGATTATAACAAACAGTCCCTTGATTCGATGGTTCTCCTTTTATTTGAACCGATTTGAAACGGTCTATTGATTATGACAAACAGTCCATTGATTGTAACCAAAACAGCCCATTGATTCACCGTACAAACAGTTCATTGATTTGAAACAGTCCATACAAACAGCCATGGATTCTTCTTATCAAACACCATTGATTATTACAAATCCATTGATTATAAAAACAGTTTCCATTGATTATTGATTATAAAAAACATCATTATTGTTAACAGCTGTTTGTGCACGGTTGATTATAAAAACAGCCCATTGATTAATAATCCTTTATTGTTAATATAATCGATAATCCTTTGTTGTTTTTATTAATCAACAATCCATTATTGTTAACAGCTGGTTTTTTAATTATTCTCGGATTATTGTTAACAATAATGGATTAACAGTAATCAGTAACAGCTGATTAATGATAATAATATCAATAATGAAGGGCACCATTGTTAGTAATGAAGTTTTCATATATCAATAATCCTTTATTGTTAACAGCTGTTTTTTTCAATGGTTCTCCTTCCCTCTCCCAGGAGGACCAGGACTTGGAATGCGCTCCGCGGCGCCGCCTCGCCTCGCCGAACAGTGACACCTCCACAGACGTCCCCGGCCCCGACACCGGCGACAGCGGCGACAGCGATGCCTGGCCCCGCGAGCGCTGGAGCGCCGCGGAGTTGGTGAGCTGCCGGGCCTAACACCGAGGGAAATCATGGGAAGACAGAGGTGTTTTTTGGAGAATTTCATGGATTTTTTTTGGTTAATTAGAGTAACTACAGGATTTTCTATGGTTGACTATCGGTTCTCATGGGATTTTCTATTCTTAATTAGGGTAAGTATGGGATTTTCTATGATTAATGATTAACACGGGTAACTACAGGATTTTCTATGCTTCTACTCTGGTGATCAACTAATTCAGCTCCGTAGGGACTCAAAGGGATGGGTGCTTTTGAGCATCGGCAGCTTGCCAAATCGGCAAAGCAAAACTCATTCGTACGAAATGAGTATTGAGCGACTATGCTAGGTCCATCGTAAAATTGAGACCATGACCCAGCATTGACCGAACCATGTCTTCAAAACAACAAATAGGTCAGACATGCCAATGTTGAACGTGGTCCAAGCCCCCTGGTTAACAAAAGGGGCCACTTGTTAAAGTCGATATGATGTAATGCAAGAATTAATGCTTTTAGTACGGACATTGATGTTTATATATGTATGTAGATATACATGTACATGTACAATATAGAATATATGATTAATTGTGCGATGTTTGTGCGGTACCTGAATATGCATACGTATTCATTTTGCATGCATACATTCCGACATTATGTTTACATAAACACATACATGCGTTGTGGCACAGTACGTAGATATTTGCATGCATAGATAGATGGAAAAATGCGTATATTTTCCAAGTTTTCATGTGCATGTGTATTTACATGTGTAGATGCAGAACTGTGCCAGTAATTTATTGGGGTATGGACAGACTGGAATTTGAAGGCCATTTTGTGAACGGGATGCTGAAACGGCTCAGGCGCCTTTGCGCCAAAATTTTCACAGCGATCAAAGAACCTTTCAAGTTGAGGAGTAGTATGATTTTGGCTTCCTTGCGCACCAGAAAGTGGTGGCTCTACCGCTAGGCCACCAGAATGGTGTGTGAATGGTGCTGTAGTTATTTCCTTTTCTCCATCAACTTCGGCTGCCCGGCAAATTTTTGTGTCTGAGTAGAGTGGTGAAGCCTGGGGGCCCTCGGGGGCTGCAGAAAATTCGCCTGGCAGCCGAATTCGAGCAACCTCTGTTTTTTTTACCAGAAGGGAGATGGCAAGATCCTCTCCCCAGCTCTGTGTTTGAAATTTCGGAGCGCTCCCAAAAAGTCCCCGGCTGGGTTATTCGATCATGGGTTCATGGATGAACCGTCACAATCATGTGATCGTTATATTCCAATTATATTCCTCGCTGGTTGGTTCATTGATTTATGATCATCAAAAAGATTGTACCTTTTGGTTCCCCTCTGGTGATAGGTCCACAAAGTCATGTTGTGTAGCTTGGATGGCATTTGGCACCACGGTTTTTGGGTAGCACATCTAAATCAGGTGTTTCTTAAGTTCACGATATGTTGTCGATTCTTGTTGTGGCTGCTGCAATTGTAATTGTTGTTGTTGTTGTTGTTGTTGTTGTTGCTGTTGCTGTTGCTGTTGCTGTTGCTGTTGCTGGTCGTTGTAGTGGTGGTCTGTATTGCAGTGGTGGCGGCGCTCCTGACTGCGCGCCGTATACTTCGAGCAGTCATCTTACTTTGTCATTGGCTCGAAATCAACCGAGCTGTTGAAATGTTTGTTGGCAATCAGCCGAAATTGTCTAAAACCCTCGACTTGCACGTGGTTCATCAAGCACATAGTATTGCTTGATGCAGATAGGCTATCCTTGAGTCTATCATGTAATAGTGCTCAATTGTACTTGATGATGGCTGGCAGTGGTTGTTGTTGTTGTTGTTGTTGTTGTTGTTGTTGTTGTTGTTGTTGGACCAGGATCCTTGTTTGAGAATTGGAAATCTATACATTTTAAGTGAGGCACTGAGGCACGGGGTTTTTTCTCCTCGGAGAGAGGGTCAGTTTGTGAACACCCCAGACACCTGCAGACCAAAGGTGTCCCGGCAAACCGTCAATCGTGTTGCCTAACGGTTAGGGGCCAGTTAGGGGTACTTCAACAGCACACCATGATCCGGCACAGCCATCTATGCTCAAGAAATAGATGGAGGTTCATTTAAGAATTGAGTTTGCACAATTGTACAAATAATTTCCAAGCGGCGTTGCCAGCTGTGCTATTGTTCAGAGTTAGAGGCTGTTGAAACCCAAACTCCGGAAAATTCAGCAGTGACAGCCACATACCTAGAAACACTGGGAACTCTGAATTCACCCAATAATTACCAACTATTCTAAAACGTCACTAACCAAAACTTCACCGCAATTGTCAATTCTCTACTTCGCGGAGTGCATTAGAAGATTCCCTTTCGATGCAGGAGATGGAAGGACAGTGAAGTGGCCGCCACTTTGGCAAGTTCCTAGGATGTTGAAGTATTGATCAATGACTTGTGGGTGGTTTGAACTATAACCGGTTTCTCAAAATAGAGGACCCCCCAAATCATCCAATATGAACCATTTGTAGTGAAGAGAAACCAAATCCTGGCTGGAGAAAGCACCATCACCTTGAATCGCCAGAGTTTCACTATCACAAGGCTCAGTTGCCTCACGTCACGGCTCCCTTGATGGTAGATCTTGCCCCGACCGTCGACTGGAAATCATGCGACTGGTGGTTCTCAAGCCAGTCGACCCCCCAAACTTATGGCCGTTCTATTACTATAAGTGACTCATGTTGGATAATTGGGGGGTACTAACATTTTAAGAAACCACAATATGTTCGATTGTAGCAAAAAATGGTTTGTTTCATTGTTGATCTTTTTTAATAATGGTCATTGAGCATGCTGATAGCAAGTATCATTTGAGAACGACCATTGTCAACAAATGATCATCATCAATTGGTTGATTCTTGTGGTCTAATGAATAGTCATAGCTACAGTTGATCATGTTTGATAGTGAGATGATTTGTAAATGTTTTCAGTTGTCAAGGATTCATGCTTTAGGCATGGGCTGTATCACGTTTTAGTCTATCTCTCTAGAGGCTTATCACGGCTTCTTGTTTGCTCATTTGTTTATTAGTGATACCTGATTTTTTGAATTAATACCCTGTTGTTTATTGATGCCTTGTTTGTGTTTCTATTTGTGCAATTTATGTCTTGATTATTGATATCATATACCAGATATCATATATCATGTATCGTGGTCATATCCTAGAAATAAGGAATCAACTAAGGTGAACAAACAAGGTATCAGTATAGTTCTAAAGAAAACGTGTTTGGAGTTCACTCTCAATTCATAGTGGTTAGATACATTGCTAGTCTATGGTGGTTCCGAGATGACCACAGCGGTCACTGGGTCCACCAAAGCTGGAAACAGAAGAGATTACCCAGCAACTGTCGACAGTGGAAGCAACAAATCTGGGACAAATCCTGTAAACTCATCTGGCTGGTGGTTTCAAACATTTTTTATTTTGCCTGGTATTCCGAAATGATTGGTTGGTTGACTAATATTTTTCAAAGAGGGGTTGAAACCACCAACCAGTCACAGCCGTAGGGCTTGGACGACCAGTTTCTGCACATAAAACGGAGACCCTTTTGGTCTGGATCCGCCAACAGCCGTCTGGGACACACTTGGCCTGGCAGAGAAAGGACCAACCATGTCCCCCGCTTCACACCTCCACCACATTGGGTTGCATCGGTGGTTGCATTTACAGTTGTGGCAAATATTGGCAAATAGTTGAATTAGTTACTCATTGATTAAGTTGTAAAGTCAGCCAAGTGGGCTTATAAGTCAAAACTATAGTTCAATGGCCTATTCATCAACTTGTAAGTGGGGAGTCAGTGGGGAGCACCATCTTGTGGATGGTTCACCGATCGGAGATTACCATTTCAACCACAGCTCGTGTTGTGCAGCACACAACCCAGCCCAGGCTTGGTTGGTAGCCTATGAGAAGCTGGCTGCACCATAAAACAGCAACTGCTGTCTTGTTTAATTATGTCAGGACATTGTGCTTGCTTGTTGATTATCACCTGACCACTACTGATTAGTCAGCATCAATTGACCAGTTGACTGAAGAACCAATCCTGTTCCCAATGGCGAAAGGGGACTCCTTTCAAGACTTGCCGCGAGGAGATAAAAGCCAAAAACCTCCGATGCCGACGTGGCTTCTGGTGTTCTTCAGCAACATGTTCTTCGGCTGTGCAGGCGCTGTGGTGCCAGGGCCGGGCTTCGCGAAAAGTTGCCCTGGGATTTTGCCGGCTGCGATTTACCAAGGGATAACTTGGCATCACACCATGAACGTACTGCATTGGGAGACACTGGCCACTACCAGTCTCTTCGCACCTTGGAACCTGATACATCCCTGTCACACACACCCAAAAACATCGGATCTTGTCCGTATATCGCAACCGCACAAAGGTATGGTTCCAACGCGGATGGGAGGAGGTCACTGACAACCGTTACGAAACGGCCGCCCATCCACGGTGGCACAGGATTCTCCATTGTTCTGCCAACCTTGTGGCCGTACCTTCGAGAGATGCACGTCACCACCCGCTTTCTGGCAGCTGTCATTGCTGCGTATAGCGTGGGCGAAGGATGCGGAGGCCATCAGTCGGTGACCCTGGGAGTGTCGCGTGGTCGGTTGGTTTGATAGCGGTCACTGGTAGGAGATGGCCAAGAACCAACCAGTTGGGTGACGATGTACTTCTTGGGGGGTTCTGACAAGGATAGGGGACCCCAATCATCCGATATTTACCATATTCATATAGTAATAAGCCAACCATTTCCAGGGTACTCCTATTTTGAGAAAACACATATTGGGAGGATGGCTGCTGTTTTGTGGCAGAGTAGATTGGTTAAATTGGCTTGTGAAAAACAACTTACCTTGTTTGGCACCATCAAGCCCATGAACCGTTGAGGGTTCAGGCCATTCTAATTCGACCACACTACCATCATTCAAACACACACTCTGTAAGACAAGGCGCCAAAGAACCTAATTCACTCCCTTTGGTAAAAAGATTGTAGGCCGATCCTGACACACTCTGGGAGTGTAGGGCCATAGATTGAGGAGAAGTCGGAACTGTCATTAGAAGAGGGGGGAAGTGTCACCCCATGTTGGGTTGCTGGTTGCTATTTCTTTGTTGTCCTCATGTCTTTGTGGATGATGGTCATCCAAATCCTTTGCTGCTCGGTAGTCCTGGTTATAACCCACAGTTGTGGCAGAGCTTTTTCTCGCAGTGACCAACCAGCTACCAACCTGGATCCAAACAAGTCACCGCCACTATGGCGGCGAATATTTCCCAATGGTAGAAGTTTGGTGGAAGTTGTGATGTTCAAGCCTCTGTAAATGATGGTTTCTGAAAATGGGGGTACCCCCAAAAATGGCTGGTTATACTGTAAATGACTACTAGTGGATGATTTGGGGGTACCCCTATTTTGAGAAACAGCCAAATGATGAGTCAGGGGTGTTGCTTGAATGGGGAACAAGGGCCGTTCAGTTGGTAGCGTTGTCGACGTGCTCACGTGCTTTTCCCCGCCCGGAAACTGCTTGCTTCCTACAGGGCGCACATCAGAACAGCTCCAACGCCAGATCATTTAGGCAGACCACTATGATTCCTCACAAATGCACATGAGAAAATTATTGATGTTCACTCCCTATTAATCAACCAGGGGTTTAATAATCCGGGGTGAACATTGAATGTCAATTGACCGCTGTGAGCAAGTTCACCATTTGGTTCGAAACACAAAATTAAATTGATTCCCTTTGCTATCCGTTGAAATGGAATCATATTCTGCCGATCGATGAGAAAATCTATATTCGGCTGACCGATGAATCATTACCCTATAAATTTGTTTTTACCTTTAAAACAATTTCACCTTCAATTTGTTCAACATATGTCAGTCAATGTTCGTGCTCGCTTGTCAGGTTGGCTCAGCGGCTACTTGTACAGCCGATATCCCAGACATCCCAAGTTGCTGCTTCAAAGTGGGATGACTCTTGGAGTGCTCTCAGCTTTCTTCTACGACCCTTGGCTGAGAGCTTGAAGTGCAGACCGGTAGACCTGGCGACGGTGACATGAATTGCGTGTTTCTCAAGTCATAGGGGATCCCCCAAATTTCAAATCATCCATTAAGGTATTAATAACCACTTGTATAGTAATAAACCAGCCATTTTTTGGGGGCTCCCTATTTTGAGAAACCACCAATTGGCATGAATCGGCACAAATCATCTAGCAGAAGCATGAAATCAGGGTGCTGTTGATCCAGATGTAGGACTGGCGCGACAGCTGTCGACCCGAGCAGGATTCGAAATCTGATTTTGAACATCCGCCGAGGTTGAATCAAACCTGTGTCCCTCAGCGGTGTACCATGGTGTAGCCATGTCACCAATTTCGAGATTTTTTGGGGGTGCTGGTGGCATCCTGGTAGTCGTTGGTGATTGGATTCATGCTGAGATTATAGTTAATTAAAGGACATACGGTTGATGGAGGAAATCCTGCACCACCTGGTTGATGGTTTAAACACTATAAATGATGGGGTAAGCAACCAACCAGCTGGTGCAGGATTTCCTCCATCAACAGTATTAAGCAGCAATAGGGCATATATAATGCGTAATTAATGATAATATCGTTGGTGGTTTCATTGACATGTTTTATTTTCCCATAGTAATTGGGGACCCTTGGTTGGTTGACTTGCGCCTATGTTTCAGTGGGGTGGTTAAACCACCGACCAGATTAGCATTCACCACAGTTGCAAGTTGTCACAGCCAGTGTCCATCACAGGACCCCCTCACACTGGCTGCAGGCTGTCATCATTTGTTGTTTGATTTCATAGGCTGAATCTGTTGCCAAACATTAGCTGCCATGAGTTACCTTCAAGAGGTAGACAATGATAACCAGCTATCGTTGTCATTAGGCTGAACAACTATGATCGTGGTCAGGAATAAGGGAGCCATGGTAGGCATAGGATTGGCATCAAGAACAGTAATCGAAACACCCCTGGGGCATTGAACTTCCCATCGAATCAACCTATGGATCCATAGCCTATTAACTACCCCTTCTGTTTACATGGTTATTCAAGGAAAATTCCTGTCATACTCCAGCCATGCAAGATTGTCAGGCAATCAACCAGAAATTCGAATGCGCAAATGATGTTGCTTGAAGCTAAGCAGTTGGATGGTGAAAGAACCCATCATCACTAAGTGCTCATCTTCGACCCTAAGGCCATCGCGCGACCTTTAGGCCCAGCTGCTCCATACGTCGTGTTGGTGGCGCGCTTCTTTTCGGGCTTCGACAACGGCACTCGCCAGGTGGCCGGGGGCAGCGGACGCACTGCGTTTTGTTCTGAGCTGGGTAGCACTTCTCGTAGACACGGGTGTATGGCTATGGTGCTTGTTACCCAGCCAACTATAGGGAAAACAATGGTTAATGACAGTGGAAGCAGCATTGGTAACCCCCAAGTAGTTCTGAAGACGCATCTTCAAATCTTCCGGCAAAAAAAACAGAAAGTGCGAAAGGCGCAGCCCGAAAAATGATGCTTCCCTAGAAGAAATGACACAAATCAGGGCCTCAGATTGTGGTACCGATACCATCAACCAAATCTGTGAAGGGATGAAAATTGCCAATGCTGATGGCATCGGATCAAAATGTGGTGCGCTCTTCAACCAGACATCTGAAAGGCACTGCCTTGATCGGATAGCCACTGTCATTTGCCATTGGCAAGATTAACCAGTAATTGGGGAGTTCTTAGAATAGGGAACCCTCCAACATGGTTGGTTTACAATAATAAGTGACCAATATTGGATTGTTTCTGGGTACCCCTATTTTGAGAAACACCAAACTGACTGATTATTGACTATTGACCATAATAAAGGTCACCAACATACTGCTACAAAGGAGTGTCCACAATAGGTATTGTATCAGCATATATTGTATGTTATCATTATTTTGTGATCCACGAGTAAACATTATTATTTTTGACCATTATATGATATAACCACAATATTGACCAGTCTCGTCAAGCATTAACCCCATTCACAAATGGCCATGGGTCACATAACTGATTGTATCAAAATATGAGCAAGTGAACATCCCAACTAACAGACGCTGTTGTGTTATGGGATCTTCACGACTGGGCTACCAGGTGGCTTGACTCACAACGACCGATCAACCGTTCACTCGTTGGTGGCTGGGCCGGCCTCATGCCTTGACAAGAAAATAGTTGCTGGCTTTACGAATGTCTTGAGTGATGCCTTGTAACGTTATAACAACCACCAACCCGGTGAACCACCCATGAAACCACCATGAAATCACCTATGAAACCACCGCCATGAAACCACCAGGTTCACCACCCATGAAATTCCCCGAGATGCATCGCAACAGACCATCGAGCAGACCTTCGTAGCGACGAAAATTCCGCCCGAGCATCAGACCACCTGCTCTTCGCGGCTTGCGAGTTGCGCCATCACAGGTGAAACGTGGCCGCTGCCGCGAGACGGGTGCGTCAATCTGGGGGTTATAGGGTGATTAAACCCCGAAACTTGGGGGGTTAATAGGTGGTTTTATCAGGATTATGTAGGAGTTCGAAGCAGGAACAGTGGTTGATCGTAGGGATACCAATCAAGAAAATGGGTGTTTCTGAAGCCATTGGGGTCCCCAAGTTATGGTCGGTTTATTAAATTGTTCAAAAAGGATGATAACTGGGGGTACCCCTATGTTTACGAAAAAACACAGAATATGCTAATGGTCAATGATTGTTACTGCTGATTACATAGATGATTAATGGTAAATGGTTCTGGCTGATCCCGGATAGTCACCCACAATCATAGAGGAGATTTCTGAATATATTGGATAAGGTAAGAATGGTGAGTACTGACTAATTGTGAACAATAATATATATATATATATGTGACCAATGATTGAATGATATGATTGAATGATATGATGGCCAATGATCATGTTGTTTCATGACAGGAAATGGTGGTTTATGTGCTGGTGGCTTGTGTTGGTTGATCATGGTCTACTTGGAAGTAATGATATTGGTCCACGCGCCCAAGCACGCAAAGTATGGCATATTTGCCAACATGTGCCACCATTTATTCATGGAATGACCCAACTTAGTAGCTATAATATACCATACATGGAGTTTCTTGGGGAACAGGATATCATCTTGCAAGTGCCGGATATGCTTACGAACCATCTACTGACTGTGATCATGGCACTAGCTTGGACGATGGCAACAGGAAATCAACAACAGCACCAGGGGCAGTAACAAAAGCCAAAGCGGATTCAACTGGTGGTTCATTCAAGACTGATTCTGGATGTCATGGAAGTATAGGTGCTGAAGCATGGAAGAATTAAATTTGATGAACTACTTGTACTGGAAAAAAAACAATCCAGCACAATCGTGTCAGCTCTTGATTCACTGCTGTTGTACGACTAGTCCAGCTCAAGCTGCTTCCACCGCTGTGGACATGGTTTGTACCCCATTTTCAACACGAGCTGCTCAAAAACTGCTGAGATATGCCGCCATCAACATGTCTAAACCGCATGTTCAACACAAGTGTTCTAAGTTGCGGGCCATGGTGCCATGAAATGTCCTGAACCCTGGAGCCAACTGATAAGATTTTACCCTCCACTAATCTGATGCTTCAAGTTTGTTTTTGACATTCTGCGGTTGTTTCAACCACTTGGGTCTTTTGTCCTCCTGATCATCAAAGTCTGTCACTGCTGAGGAAGCATGGTTCCCTTTATCAATGCTTTGCAGCTTGTTATGTCACAGTCTCCATGGCAACACGTTCACCGCTTGCCATCATTCACCATTCACCGGACAGCATTCTTGACGAGTGCTACCACCACCCGTTGTTACCATCACTACGACTGTTCATCCTTGACTCCATGACCACAATCAACTTACCATAAACCATATTGAATGCCATAGTGTCAACAACCGTGAACCACCCTTTGCCAATACTAAAACCATCAAACTGATCAAACTCACCACAAGCCGACCTCGTTTGAGGCCGTTTACCCATCACAACTCAGCACGGTTCACCAACCGCGGGTCAGGCATCATGATGGGACCAGCCTTGGGCGCGCCGCTGCAAGCTATCAACGTTGAGATCGGTGGTTTCGGCATCGATGGCAACAACAGCCCCGGCCTGGTGCTGCTGGTGGCTCCTGAGCAGCAGGTCCTGGGTAACTGCGAGGTATGTTGGGATAGAATGAGATCTATTTTTCTATCTATCTATCTATCTATCTATCTATCTATCTATCTATCTATCTATCTAGTTATCTATCTAGATATCGATCGATCGATCGATCTATCTATCTATCAATCTATCTATCTATCTATCTATCTATCTATCTATCTATCTATCTATCTTTATGTATCTATGTATCTATCCGTCGATCTCTCTATCTATCAATCTATCTACCTGTCTGTTTATCTATCTAGATGTGTGTATATGTTTTTTTCGTTCTAGTTGTATTTGCATAGTGTTCACACATGCCCTTTTGTATTTCTATATGTTAAATATGTTTGGTGCATTTGATACATGTTGATATGTTCAGATTGTGCATGTTTTTTAATACATGACATGTGGTGGTTTCTCGAATAGGAGACCCGCCAAATAATCCAATATTGCTGTAACCATTTATAGTAGTATCCCAACATTTTTGGGTTGCCCTCTTTTGAGGAACCGCCATATAGTAACGGGTTTTAATGGTATTGGCCAATCTGCCTTATGACCCGTCATTGTCACTGACTCTTGTTGTGATATGCCGTGGGAAGCTGATGGCATTAGCTTCTGATGTTGACATGAGCAGTGCCATATGCTTACTTTTGGTTCTATATCATTTTCTTCAACTAGTTTTTTTGTCACTTCATATTCTTTTGCATAGTGTGAGAAGGTGTTTATATCTATAATTTACACATTATATATATATATATACATATAGTATGCATATACATGTGATGATATCACTAGATTTCAAACACTTTATACATATGCAGTCTCAGGTTTCTGCGGATGATCGCAACATTGAAACTCTGACCAGGAGGACTTCCTCCTGTAATGACCATAGCAGCAGCAGGAGTTTGCAACTTATTAGGGTCCCTCAAACTACTACTACTTCTTCTACTACTACTCCTACTGCTACTGCTACTGCTAGTGCTACTGCTACTACTACTACTGCTGCTGCTGCTACTACTGCTACTACTGCTACTAACTACTGCTACTGCTATTGCTACTGCTACTGTTGCTATTACTACTGCTAATGCTACTTCTACTCCTACTACAGGTACTACTGGTACCAAAAACATGGAGTGTGCAAGTTCAATACGAGCAGTCATTGTGGTTAGGAACGTTTACAAACCAACATCAAGTATTGACCAATGATGATAGTGACTGATAGAGTTGCACATCCAGTGATAAATCTTCCCATCGGCCACATCAGGTTTGCGTCTCCAACCTGTTGGTGACCACATGTTTCTTCAACGTGACAGGCCGCGGGGTTCATCCGATGGTGGTGCCAGGCAGTCATCGCTTGGTTGACAGTTACTTCAAGATGATCAGCATGGGCCGTCATATCCAGGCATTGCAGGTTAAAAAAACTACAGGGCATCAATGTGATTCAGGTTATTTTTTGCAGGTTTTCAACCATGAACCATGCCTTATTTGTGGTTTACAATTGTACCATTGTCGTTGGCCATGTTTACTAACCATAAATAGAGCATGGTGAATAGTTGATTATTAATTAACCATCCCTTATCAAACACCCAAACAGATCCAAATAGTGGATACAGTCATAGATAATCAACTATAATTCCAGTGGATAACCCTGACATAACCATCCCTTCTACAACCATCGCTTACATTGTTGACAGTTATTGACCATTGTTATTCACCCTTATCAATCAACCATCCGTGATATAACCATCCCTTACATACATAATCGTCCCTTAATTGTTGTTTATCGCCACGAAATTGCAAACCATTCTTATTGACTCTTGTTACAAATCCACGAACCATTATCACTAACCAACCATCATTGACCATTGTCTTACCCTTACTAACCATCATTATCATCATCATCTATTATTCATGAACCATTCTCACTAAACATCATTGACCAACCCTGATGTGGCAGTGGGTCAAAATCCCGTACCCTTGGTTCCCCATCATCAACCATTGTTTCCCCTATATTGTTAGTCATTATACCCCATTATTGGTTGCTGAATATTGACCCAGCGCGCCATATAGTTGGTATATCATCCCTATAATTGTTAGTTGTGATCCCCTATTATCAAGCATTAACCTATTTATGAATCAAAGCCTTGACCCATAGCCATATAACCATCCCGGTTACAGAACTCGATGGTCATCCCACTGGCAGGTCCTAGAGCCATGACTCAGAGTCTCAGCAGCGAAAGCTTCGACGTTGCGAAGCCCAACATGACCG
>VSDK01020199.1:82926-192487 GCA_009767595.1 Symbiodinium kawagutii | reverse complement strand
CCCCCCCCCAGCCTGTGGCTGACCGGGGCCGGGGCCTGGGGACCTGTAAGGCATGAGAGGTTCAGGGGTGACCTGTAAGAAATCGAGTGTTGATGTTGCACAATGTTTGAGAATGGTTGATATTGGTTGTTACATGGTCCTAATCATTGATTTAACGAACTAGTCATTGATTTGCCATTGACCAGTTTGACCATTCATCATTGAGCCTTGCCATGGACCTGTTGTCCATTTATCACTGCCATGGACCACCACCATGTATCACTGCCACCCCGTTCTTCACTCAGCTAGGTGTGTTACATGGTCTTTTTCGGTGTGAATTTGAACATGGCCTCGTTGGAGACCGTGACGCCCGTGGTGGCGCAAAGGCAGGGTCGGAGGGCGGGCGCCGCCCCCCGTGAGAGGTGGTGAAGATCTCGCGTTTTTTTTCGCATGATTTGAGGGCATGGAGATTGATGATGTGGCGGTTTCGACCTAGCCAGTCTGGGAACTCCCAAGTTATGGTTGGTTACCATAGATCGTTAACAACAGATGCCTTGGGGTCAAACTGGCTTGAGAACCACCCACATGGTTGTTGATACTGAGATTTTGATGAGTTTTTGAGAATGGTTTATGATGGTAATGATGGTAAATCATTGATATTGATATTGGTTTGCATCACTTGACCAATGGTTTTGTTGACCCTGAGATCACGGTAGTTCCTACCGAGAATGATAGAAATGAAGCATCGCTAGCAGTGATACAAATATTAACAAACAGCGCTGGCGACCACAAGTTGAGAACAGTGGCAAGTTATCATTGTCAAAATGATGATTTAATCAGATGGTTGATGAGGTTAATACTATGAAATAATGGTTAATAAGCGAACACATGGTTAGTGAGTAGTGGTTGAAAAACGAAATAATTGTTGATACTGGTTAATAAGCAACTCATGTTCAGATACTAGGCTGGGTTGTTGAGTAGTTGCCGGGCACAGAGGGTAGTGATGGATGAGATATTCTTGTTGACCAAGAATGGTAGCGTTTATGCAGGATGGTGAATTTCAATCAGATTGGGAGTGAAGATGGGACAGCCCATCGACCTGGCACTTTGGTGGAATTGTCACTCGGAGTCCCCGGAATGTGGCCGCTTTAGCCACAACACCTGAAGCATTAATTACTTTCAATATCATATCGGTAGAATAGATTGGCAAAGCAATTCATGACAACCTCAACAGCCAAGAAATACCAACAACTACGCAACATTCAACCTATCCAACCAACAGTTCCAACATGCAACTACCACAGCAGACACCCATCCAGCACCAGTGTTCATCCCAGGCTTTATGGTTGGGGGCCCTGTTTGACCCCTTCGACCTGCACCTTCAATGCCACTTGTCCATCAACAGATTGAGTTATGTGAAGTGATGTGAAGTGATGGGTTGTATACGTAGCTAGGACATTAAACTGCCAACGTTCTCTACTAAATTTGAAATCAGAGTCGCTAGTTCGGAATTTCTACTGCTGGGTTTTCCATAACAAGCAGCAGCATTCGTAGCAGGGTGTTCCATCCTCAGCTGCCATCACTGCCAGCTGGGGAACCAGCACTTTTCCAGCGCAGTAACTTGCAGCAGCCACTGTGTTGTGGATATGATTTCTGAAGATGACGTTGCGGAGCCTATGACGGTTGATTAGGTGCTTTCGGTAGTTGCTTCCATGTTTGTTACTGTTTCATGTATTGTAAATCCGCAGTAAGACTTTGATCTTTTTGTTGTTGGTGGTAGTGATGGCGGCTGTGTTGGAAATGTTGTGATGATCACATTTGCATTGATAGACCGGGATACTGCTGTGAAATACTGTGAACTGCGATCAAGTCCAAAAGTGGACAACAGTCTAGTTGTGGTCAACCGAGACGGACACGATCACGGGCGCCCATTTCGCAGTGACAAGGCACGCACTCATGGAGTTCTCAGGATTTTAAGCCACAAATGGTAGTTTCTCAAAATAGGGGACCCCAAAAATGGTTGGTTTGCTACTATAAATGGTTGATATTGGATGGTTTGGGGTACCCCTGTTTTGAGAAACGCCCATATATTCTTTGTGCCAAATCAAAAGCCGGCTCAATGTTGCCGATTTACATGCGTATATCCGTACATGGGCTGAGCTTCAAAAATTGATTAGGCTGCAGAATAAACATGACTATTTGTTGGAAAGCGGGAGAACTACCGTCATTTGTGGATATGGCCATGGGTCAACGACTCCTGGCTTTCTTCAAATCCAACGAATAACCAGTCGAGCTGTTGGGAGGTTCACCCCTCAGTTGGATGGTTGGAATGATTGGTATTGACCTATGGCCTATAGCCATATGTAGTTGGTTTTCCCCCTTATTCTGAAGCATTAAGCCGGTGGAATATGGTTGGTGATACCTGGGATCCCACCATGGATGGCACCCAGCTCTGCCTCTGAGATTTCGCAGACTTACACCAATGCTCTCTTGACTGCGGGCGGTCTCCTCAGCTTAGCACCTTGTCATCCTCTGTTGGTTCGTGGACCGTGGTGAATGAACGGTACATAGCTAATGGTTGACTATTGTTGGGACTACAACCAACAATAGGATATACAATGGTGATTGACCAAGATGATGATATAGTGAATGCTGAATGATGGTGAAACATGGTGAACAATGATGAAACATGTTGAAAGATGACGAAAGATGGTGAGTGATGACGATAAATGGTGAATGATGAAGAACGGTGAATGCTCGTGATTACATGGTTCATATTGTTTAATGTTGTGAAATAGCCGGGAATACTGACTGTCGATGATGCTCAGTAGCGGACACAATGGTAGTTAGTAAAGAATACACTGAGAGTTAATCATGAAGTGGTGAATGGAACCATGGTTATTTCACGCATTCACACATGGCACAGTCAAAGGGACTTAGTAGTTATCACGGTAATGCTCCCCGCCCACGTACAGTATTCAATTTGGGCCATCATTCACAATCATCATCGACAATTGCTTATTGCTGCTATCAACCACCCTCAACGATTTGATGAAGTCTGAATAGTGATTATCCAACTTTATTAATCGTCAGTTGCCATCATTCACCATTGATTAAGGAGTTCCACCCCTAGAATATTCATCCAAGCAGATACATGGCAGGCCTTGAGTGAGTGTTGGTGAACGGGGTAAAAGTAACAACCGACAACAGCGTCGACAAGCGCCCACCAATATCGTGTTTTTCGCGTGGCATCCGTGTCATTGTGGTTAATGTAACGAATAACCACCCTGGTCCATCAAGACCATTGACAACAAGAAGAACAGGGACACTGTGCCCAAATCTTACTCATCTTACTCAAAGCGCCGGTCCAACTTATGGCCATACAAACAACGGGGACACCCCCAATCAGAAGGCTTCCAAACGGACTACATCATTGATGGACAACCCCAACTGTTGCTGTAACCGAGGCCATGGGGGTCTTGATGTCCTTCTGCGGCGGGAAGATTTACAAGCGCGAAATCTGGGCCATCAGTTGGAGTTTGTTGGTCTCCGAGCCTTGCTACAACGGGGGCGGTGACGGGTGACCGCTGGGAAGCTCCACAGTTGTTGCATCAGCTGCGAATGGATTCTGAGTTGTTGAAGCTCATTTGGAACATTTGTGGTTGATTCTGTAAGTTTTTTTTTTTTCAATGATGGGTTTGCGGTAGATAGAAGAAGGCAAACACAGCATTTGTTGGGTGAGTTGTTCATGTTCTGGACGGTGTCACATGCGCATGAGTCAGTGGGGATGGGATATCCTTTGCACATACAAATAGATTCGTTATTTGTATGAAGGGTCTGATCAAGACGTATCTACATTTGCATATGATTTCATTACTATTATGTAGACAAGGGCGCGTGTTTGTGTTTGTCAAGACATATATCCATGTATATTCATGTACTCAAATGTGCACCGTATGTGAACAAATATCAGTTGAGATTTGCCTTTTTCATTGAACCGTGTGTGTGAAAGGTGCAAGTGAACTATGGTTGGCCAGAGTTCTAGCCACTGCTTGATCCAAATACATAACATATGGATAAATACATATTTGTTCAGACACATATAGATATGATATGTATATATCAATATGATATGTACATATAATATATATTTTTGTATGTGTTTTTATAAATATGTAAATGTATATATATATATATTAAAAAAAAAAACATTCCAATGTTGCTTCTCAACATCGTATGATCCAAGATCATTTGTGACCTAATCAGTGGTTACATCCCCTAAGTGCACTTAGCTGATCCGTGCAAGTCTTCGGTTGGAGGTATCCCCTTGGACCATCCAGGATCAGTTCATCAGCCTCAGGTGAGCATCAACGTGGGCAACATGGACTTGGGTGGACATCTACCAGCCACGCGCTTCGTTTCTGACTACCTTCTGGGAGTCCCGGATCTGAATCGAAGGTGTTGACGTCAGATGTTGGGTTGCGAGTTGCACTACTTGGTACCGATTGGGAATTCGATGGTAACGATTGGGGGTCATTCAAGGCATACTGACCACTATGAACACATGGGCCCGCTGCCCTTTTGAATTTGTAAAATCATTGAGAAGAGCTAGAAATGGGCTGCAACAGTGGTGGTTTTTGATTTTTTTGGGGGTTCAAAGGTTAATGATTTGTTGTGGGTAGCCCTAGATGTAGGAATATCCAAAGATGTGACATGCCTTGGCTGCCAGAGATTCACCTGCCAGTTCATGGTGAGGTTTTACCATTGTGTTGGATTATATAGCATCAAATGGTCAAATAGAACATTTACAACAGATGCCAGGTTTGAAGCCCAGGGAAGACTCGTATACTTCGCTACCAATACACCTTTCCACTTAATCACAAGCAGTAAACTTGACCTTTTGCTGTGCTTCAGAAGCGGCTATGGGTCAGTTCACCCTTAGTCCCCCTGGTTCCCCATGATTAACCATTGTTTTCCCTATAGTTTGTTGCTTAATATTGATGGTTAATATTGACCCATTTCTTGTCGGGTCCTTCCAGTGCCACCCTTAGGCTTTCTTCCAGTCCTTGGCACGTGGACCGGGCATTGCGCTGATGAGTCAAATCATTGGACCGCATCCCCAAGCTGACACTGGGCGCTCGTGGAGAATCAGGGTGGATCAGGCAAGTGATGAAGGGTGATTGGATCAGGATGATTCATGATGGTTGATGATCAACAACCATGGTTAACCCATGGATGATGATCACTGTTGGGATTTGTTACAAACATGTGTTTTTTTGGTTTCTAGTATGATTGTTGATGATGATGATGATGAGGAGGAGGAGGAGGAGAAGGAGGAAGAGGAGGAGGAGGTAGTTGTGTTCATGATTGTGATGGTTGTGGTGCTGAGGATGATTCGGCTGCTGCTGATAATGCTGGCAGCGCCGGTAATGATAGTTGCGCTCTTTGGTGATGGCAGTGGTAAAGCGTTTGGAAGAAGATAGATCTTTTGTGGTCTGTTTTTTGACACAACATGTGACAACAAATAGCACAATGCAGTAATGTGTAATCCTTCTTCCTGACGGCTGGCCCTTGTTCATACGGGTTCTGACATTGTTGTGTTCTGACAAGGGCTTTTGTATTTTGACGGCAGGCAGAGTTGTAACGATGGCTGCAATCCCTGCGCGCATGTTGTTTTGTCTATTTGTGAGTCCATGCGCACTGCGTTGTCATTATTGCTGTGAGATGTGGCAGCATGTTGTGGATTGACTGATGTGCCATGCTTCATCAAATGGCTGTGCTCCACTCCTTGCCAGTCTTAACTATGAAAATGAAATGTCTCTACCAGAAGTATATACATTTAAGATGATTTAAATACAGCATACCAGGTAAATCTTTGGCACCAGTTGAAAAAACACTTCAGCCAGCACTTTGCTGCACCAGGAGTATCCATTGCAACCATTGCACAGGGTCTCATGCTGCGGTTGCACTGTGCACATACCGGTTGTCAGGAACGGCACCCCATTTGCCCAAATGCTGGCACCACATTAATTGCCTAATGCACATCATTTTTTGTGTGTGAAATCCTTCCATCAATGCGAAGTGCTAATGCGTACGACATATTCATGAATGATGTGTAGCCCCAACCAATCCCAATCACATAAAGTCTCTCTATTTGAAGTTACGATTGGAAAATCATTCGAGTTAGCAAGTGGTTACGAGAAAGTGATTGAAGTTACTTACTGTGATATGCCATGATGGGCGACTGACCATGGTAGCCACTACAACAATCACAACCATCATTATCATCATCATCATCATCATCATCATCATCATCATGATCACCATCATCACCACCAGCATCATCATCATCATCATCATCATCATCATCATCATCATCATCATCATCATGGTCTGAGGCCTACATGGGTGTGCTTTTCGTGGTGGGTGCCGTTCCGCGCGTGCTCGGGCCCTTCCTGTTCGTTGAGCCTCAGCCAACCAGCCGACAAGGTTTGTTGTGAAAACTGTTCTGTGTTGGTTGATTGATAATGAAATATCGTTTGCTTTGCATGAGACAGACACCAATGGGCTTTGTTGAATCAAGATCTCAAAGTCAAAGTGAGAACGAAGATCCAAGACACATTCCGCAGAATGCCAGCTTGTTCCAGTTGAAAACCTTTTCCTACCCAGGAACTACTGGACTTGCCAGAGCCTTTACACACAGCGAACTACGTGGACGTTTACGAGGTGGACCAAGGGGGTTGCCATGACCAGCAAGATTGGCAACAGATAGAATGTCAATACAGAACCCCCCATGACCTCTTTTGGTTTAGTTGGGAACTCCCATGGGAACCGTGGCTCATATTGGTGCCGGTGGAGTGGATGGTTGTGACTTTCCACAACCTCTTCGTTGGTCGTGATAGTTCATTCTTCAAGGGATTCTCGAAAGATGACAATCTGTAAACCAGGCAGTGAGTTGAATGCAGACGACATCATCCCTGAAAGTAAGCATGTGGTGGTTTCTCAAAATTGGGGACCCCCCAAATCATCCATTATTAATCATTATTAGTAATAAACCAACCATTTTTTGGGTACCCCCATTTTGAGAAACCACCATGTGGCTTTAGCCTGTTCATAAGTTCGGTCACCTGCAGAACTTAAGCCCACCTCGATTCTTGGCCCGCCTGGGTTTACAACTCCCACGTGCTGCTGATCAGCCAACGTAGGGTTTGAGCAACTCCTTCGGCGGAATCTCTGCCCACCTATGGGGATCCTTGTCGCAACCCATCGTGGCCCTGATCTCAGCAAGTTTGCACTGGAAATATCCGATGGGATAGCTGAATTACAGATACATGACTTATGAAATACGATACTCCCAATCAAACATCGATCAATGAATGTGTTTTTCCCCATCAGTGGTAGGTTCAGGGCACATCATAACCCACACGTTTCCCATTGGTGGTGTTTCCTATTGGCACGGTGCTACCCTGCCATGGTGAAACTGCAACTGCGCAGCCGGCCCAGGGCGCCATTCCTCGTACTTGGCTTCTCTATGGATGTCAGGCAGCCCCTTGGTTTAGTCAAACTGTGACCCAGAGACCAACCAACTTATGATCCAACAACTACTGATTGGTGCTTGTAGTCAAACTAGTTGCTGATTGGATTAATGGTCAACAGCAACAATAGGGTCTACAATGCGGATATGTCTAATGATTAAAAATTGTTGTTGGTCGATTGACATGTTTTCTATACCTTACTTCCCCATTCCCTTCCAACATGCGCATACTTCAGAAACATCGCACCCGGGGAATGGACAGCTATAGAGTATGGGGATGTTAGCCGTAGATGTTTGTATTCTACCCAGTACTAGGACATGGTTGATTTAGTTGACCAATATTTTTCAGAGGCCTTACACCCCCCAACCACTACTGCATGACAAGTTATTTATTTTATCAATTGAGCATGTCATGAACAATCATTTTGACAACAATTGAATTGTTATAGCATTAAGTATGTCTGTAGTATGAACTACATCATTAACCACTATTTCTGGCAACGGTGCAATTGCTATGCTGAGGGTATCCAATAACACCCTTATGAATGGTCCACCGGGTCAACCGTGATTGAGCCTTACAGTTTGGTCATTCCGGGATGTCCTGGATACAGGGGTCCCGCAGCCACATGGTAGTTTCTCAAAAAAAGGGGACCTCCCATATCATCAAATATCAATCATAGATAGCAATAACCAAACATTCTTTTGTGTTCCCTATTTTGAGAAACCGACCTATGACTAGTTTGTTGGCCGAATCGAATGCTTGTGAACGACGCCCACAAGCAATTTCAGTTTCTGCAAGTGATCAAGATGTGAAGGGCCCAGTTGGACCTCGGCCCACGACGACAATTTCTCCCATGGCTACCAGTCGACCATGCTGCCATCGCGCGATGGCAAGCATGATCAATTTAAGGCATCGTTAAGAATTAGTGGGAACTATATGACTATATGGAATCATATCATTTTGGTTGATAGTGGATACCAATGCCTGATAGAAATAATCACTCAATGAACGGGCTGAAACTCGTCAAAAAGAGTGGTACCGCAAACGAATGAGAGCTACACATGCCTATCAGCGAGCAAGAGTATCCTTACGTCAGGATGGTTTGAACGAAAAAACACCAGATGATCCTGGCCGTAGGATCTCAGTGAACAGACGCTGGTTTGTCATTCACACTATCCAACGGCCTGAAGCTATGGGGGGGGGGTTCTTGAAATAGAGGGACCCAAAAAATGGTTGGCTTATTAGTAAAAATGGTTCTCAGAAAAACCACCATATCATCAGCAAGTTTGTTTGCTAATTTCAACCGCCTCGGCACCGAGGCCTTTTTCTTGACTATCCTTCTGTGCGTCCAGATTTGCAGGCGGCTCATCAACTGATTTTGTTTGATTTTGTTGTTTCCCTGTTTTGGTGTGTTTATGCAGCTCTACCAATTGTAGCATTGTAGCAAGTTTAGACATTACCTTAGTATTCGGGTGGAAATGTTTCTTATCAAGAGAAGTTTGACACCCATTGATTTGCAGGGCTATGATGGTGGTCAGGTGTTGAGACTGGCTCATGTCACTTCTTTGGACTGGAGCGAAGTGGTCGCCTCTTATGCGCTTGGCAAGTCACAGGAAAGTATTGAGCAGAATATGCATCCCACTTTGTTCTGGTTTATTTATGTGGGATGTTTCTTAGAATGGGATGTTTCTGAGAATATTATAAACAAAATCATCTACTTTGAGATGTTTCTTAGAATGGGATGACGGTGGATGGTGCGGGGAGTTCCCCTAGAGACCCTTCCACGCGATAGGTCACCCTGATTGATGACTTATAGTAACAGTTGGTTATGTTCATGGCCCATATTTATCACAATTGTGAGGACGTTTGAATTATGTCATTAAGATTAAGATTACTTGTAAATTTCAAAAACAAAGGAGGATGGGGATGGGGCATGTTAATGGGTTTCGCACGCTTTGGTTTGGTCATGTCATGTTTCTGATGCGAGCCTTTCATTGGCACAAGTTGGTAGAGCCGGGGAGCAGACTAGGAATGGAGGTTTGCTCAGCCTTGTCTGGCCAGACACTGGCCATGCTTGAGACAGAGGAGTTCCAACGCAAATCAGCAAAAGAAGTGAAGCAGTTGCTAGCAAGGAACATCGGGGTTTCTAGATTCAGACAGATTCTGCTTTCGGAAAATGGTGCCTACAAGATTCGGGATGATAAAGTCTTCACCGTTTCAGTGAAAGTGCTGCTGATAGTGATGGAATTTTTTGCCAGCTGATCCTGAACAAGACAAAGCAATCATTTTGGCATCCAGGGACAATGATTCAACTAAGCTCGAAGATTTGCTTAAGAGCCCAAGAGATCCTTCTGTGACAGATGAACGACGCAAAACACCTCTGCACCATGCAGCTTGGCGAGGCCATCTCAAAGTTGCGCGCTTGTTGATCGAAGCTGGTGCTGACAAAGATTTGGCTGACGAGAATTGGTGTTCAGCACTGCACTCTGCAGCTGGTAAAGGCCATTTCGAAGTTGTGTGCTTGTTGATCGAAGCTGGCGCTGACAAAGATTTGGCTGACCGAAATGGGCGTTCATCTTTGCACTATGCAGCTTGTAACGGCCATTTCGAAGTTGTGCGCTCATTAATTGAAGCTGGTGCTGACAAAGATTTGGCTGACGAGAATTGGCGTTCAGCTTTGCACTATGCAGCTTGCAACGGCCATCTCGAAGTTGTGCGCTCATTAATTGAAGCTGGTGCTGACAAAGATTTGGCTGACAAGAATTAGCAATCGGCTTTGCATCATGCAGCTTGTAACAGCCATCTCGAAGTTGTGCGCTCATTAATTGGAGCTGGTGCTGACAAAGATTTGGCTGTCCGAAATGGTCGTTCAGCTCTGCACTCTGCAGCTGGTAAAGGGCATCTTGAAGTTGTGCGCTTGTTGATCAAAGCTGGTGCTGACAAAGATTTGGCTGACGAGAATTGGTGTTCAGCTCTGCACTTTGCATCTGGTAAAGGCCATTTCGAAGTTGTGCGCTCATTAATTGAAGCTGGTGCTGACAAAGATTTGGCTGACGAAAATTGGCGTTCAGCTCTGCACTTTGCATCTGGTAAAGGCCATTTCGAAGTTGTGCGCTCATTAATTGAAGCTGGTGCTGACAAAGATTTCGCTGACGAGAATTGGCACTCGGCTTTGCATCATGCAGCTTGTAACAGCCATCTCGAAGTTGTGCGCTCATTAATTGGAGCTGGTGCTGACAAAGATTTGACTGTCCGAAATGGTCGTTCAGCTCTGCACTCTGCAGCTGGTAAAGGGCATCTTGAAGTTGTGTGCTTGTTGATCGAAGCTGGTGCTGACAAAGATTTGGCTGACGAGAATTGGCACTCGGCTTTGCATCATGCAGCTTGTAACAGCCATCTCGAAGTTGTGCGCTCATTAATTGAAGCTGGTGCTGACAAAGATTTGGCTGACAAGAATTGGCGTTCAGCTCTGCACTATGCAGCTTGTAAAGGCCATTTCGAAGTTGTGCAGATACTGACTGACCGAAGCTGGTGCGGACATTGATTTGGCTTTCTGGACTGGGTGTATAGCTGCAGAAGCCTTGATTATTCATCGGGTTAATGCTCAACGACGATTCATTCTGTCGATATGTTTTTTAAATGACAAGTTGCTGATGCGTGATAGTAGCTGATATTAGTCTTGATATTCAGCCACATTCCCTGGAAATTCTGCTTCGCTGCTGGGAATGCTATGAACGGAGGGCCAGGGGAGACCTGATATGGGAAGGTTGTTCAACAACCATGTGCCATCGAGGGAGGTGCCTGTACACCCACGGCGCACTTGGAACAGTCATCCATTTGTCTCTAGAAGTGGCCCTATTCACGGCAATACCAGTCTGGCTGGTGTTGGGAGGGAGAAAAGGAGCCAGGGGTGTCCGTATTGACCTGTAAAGAGGGAGATGAGGAGCAATGAGGAGCCTTCCAGGACTGCCCTTACATAATGGTAGCATTTGAAAATCAATCAATGAATCAATCAATGAATCAATCAATCATTCAATCGATCACTGTAATCAATCAATCAGTCGGTTGGTTTCAGCCTCAATTCCTGTAAGCGACTCCCATCATTCATTGTCATTGCGGAACTGCACATCGCAAACCTGAAACGCCTGTTGCTCATAGCCAGCAAAAGCGGAAGTGTTTTCGAGAATTCAGCAAGCCCAATTATCTTCCTACAAATTCCCGCTAGTGGCCCAACACTTTGCAGAAGAGGTATGAAAAGGTTTGGAAAACACTCACGCAGACCTTTGCGGGCTACATACACGCATGCAAACATACGCATACACACATACACACATACACACACATACACACATACACACATACACACACATACACACAAATACACACAAATACACACAGACACACAGACACACACATACACACAGACACACACACAGACACACTGACAGACAGACAGCCAGACAGGCAGACATGCAAACATGCATTCATGCATAGACGCATACATGCATTCATGCATACATGCACACATGCAGACATGCAGACATGCAGACGTACTTGAGGGAACTTTACACTGTATTTCACAATATGTATGTACACTGTATATGTATGTATTTTCATATTTATTTTGATGTATTTACATGAAGAAGCACACTAAAGTCACTCAATTTCCATCGCCCATCGCCACACATGAGGCCTGCGCTGCGACCACACCCTAAAGGCTGCGCGCGCAGCCTTTCCGGTCTGAAGCAGACTTTGTTGACGCCTGCGCCCAGCCAAATGGCTGTGTCCTGGTGGCCGAAAAGTGGTGAAAGGCGATGACCCGGCTTGGAAATCCAAGCCTTGCTCAAGCAATACCCCCAAGAAAAGGTTGATTTACTAGCAGGAACGATTGAAAAAGGATGATTGGGAGGTCCTCCTATTTTGAGAAACCACCACGTGAGTTTTTTAGTAGGCAGATCATTTGCATCGTTTTTGGTGTCCATTTTCAGGTTTGCTGGATAGTATTTTCATGAACCTCCGAATAGATTGACCAACATTTGATATATGTTAATTGAATGCCGCCATATCATCGCTAGTCGGTATCATAGTCTGAGTTCCGAAGATTGGTGACCCCTAAATCACTCAAACATGTAGACTACTCCTAGTTGGTTCGATCATCCCCACCGACAATAGCTGGCATAATTCGTCCGCCAAGAGGCCTGACTGTACAGGTTCAAGATTTTTACACAGATTGACGCATGATTGGCAATCCCCTAGTTCATCCACAGAGGGTATCCTTGAGGAGTAACGGTGTCAAAATGGCTTCAGCAGCCCACCATCACCAACCCTTATCGATCATTGCATATCATTACTTAAACCATTCGTAGCCACTCTTAACCAAAACGATTCATCGATAGTCATCATGAACCATCATCAAGTCATCAAGCGTTTCGCCATGTTTAACCCAATAGGGATCTCGCAAGGATCGTCAGCCAGAACCAGCCGGCCAACCACCGGCCCCTCTGCAGCTCGCCATGTCTCAGGTTCCACTGCCGAGTCCAGGAACCCCTTCCTTGGCAGCGAGCTCAGGAGGTGATGAGTTGATGATTGGTTACACCTTCGCCACTGCGGAGTTTCCTGGTGAATTCCAGGCTGTGAAAAAAAAACATTGGAGAAAAGAGCTGAACCCCCCAACTGGATCGGGTTTTGGGTAAGGCCGTGATTGGATGTTGGTTCCACAAGTCATTTTCGGGAGGCCTTGACCTCGATCCAACCAAGGTGCGGGAAGGCATCAGCGGTTTGGACGAAGTCTTCTCCCGAAGTTCCAAGAGCTTTAACGACGCCTGAGACGTTTCTCGCAGCCTTTAGTAGCATGCGCTGCGCCGTTTCAGACCGGTGACTGCGGTGGTTTCAGCCGGAGTTTCATGATTTGGGTTCAACAAAGATGTGGTTTTGCCATGAATTTGCAGCTCGTCATCACCAAAAATTAAGCATGTTGGTGGCAAGTCATCGATTTTGGAGGGGGCTGCACCATAGACACCTTCAAACATCTCAGGTCGTTGGGCTAGCCATCAAAGGCTGGGTCCATATCGATTCAACCTGGGACCTTCGGGTGTTCACCGTACACATTCACAAGAATCTCCACGATACACAAAGATGAGGATCTTGGAAAGGGTCCATTCAGACTAAAGTATACCCTACCCCTTTAGTTCATTAATTCAATAGGTACCCATCCCTACTTCCTATAGGTAACTGGAAGGGTAGGGATAAGCAAACAAACATGACACATGCAAGTTGGCCAGGTCACTTGATCCCATTTCCTTTATGTCATTGTGGATGAGCAGCGCCTTAAACCAGATCCGAACCACCCACCAGGGAACCTAGTCGCGCGGCACACCTCGGGTTTTTGGCCACCCAGGTTGTTGGGGCACTCACAGCTGAAGTTTCAAGATGTCCAGCCTGTACAGCTGAAAGCTGGAGACCTTTGCCGCCCAGGTGTCTGTACAGTTTGGGGCAGAGCATGTGGAGCCCACTGCGGCTTGCTGTAATTAGGAAGTTGGACGTGTCCATGGGCATGCCCTCCCTGGGCCCTGGCTGATAGCACCAGGCCCTTTTCGTCTCTGTCCTTTGCTTTGAAGCGCTCAGGCTATTTCTCGTTTCGTTTGTAAAGATCAACGTGAAGCCATTGGATGCACACAAAGCTTGAAAAGAGAAATGATCCGTTCTTTCCAAGTGCTCGTTGATGGTTTTTCGAGTTTAAAGTGACAAATGCTTTCTGGATGTTGATGCGTATACAACGAGCTCAATGAATGATGTGATGGCCACATGTGACGGTGGTCTCCACCTTAATGGTTCTAGTGTTTCTAGTACTCCACTCCTGTGCTTTACCGTCAAGAAATACTTCTCCAGGCACCAGAAATCCCAGAAACCCAAAGAACCAGGTGATTTCACTTCCAGGTTCTGCTGGTTTACAAAGTGATATATCAGTGCTCGAATGTTACAACTAATTGACTATACTGCTCAGCGCGGTTGTTTGTTGTGGGAGTTCAAGTCTACCTCGCACACTGCTGGGATTGACATAGAATTTTGATGAGGGAATCCTTATGGAATTGTCATGCTGGGATTTTGCACTGCATGAGCAGCCCTTTGGTTCATGTGAAGCAGTGGGGTCAGCATGAGACTGTTTTTAGCAGGCTCTAAAACAAGCAGCTGGAGGGATTTCAGTGTTTCTGCGTTTGCCACATGACAGTTTAAAGATCTTTGAAATTCAGAACTCACAATAGATTTGCAAAGCACCATAAAACAGCACTGTTTTTTCTCGTACATGAGTATTGCAACTCATTCTCCACTCTACTTGCATTCCAACTAGAAATATAAACAACAAATGTTTCATGATCAGTCATATGCCACCATGGCTATCCCCCCAGCATTCGCCAACCCGCATCCAACCAACATCAATGATTCAACCAACCAGCCAACTAGTTCAACCACCCAACCTAACACCCACCCACCCAACCTTCCACCCAACCTTCCACCCAACCTAACACCCAACCTAACACCCAACCTAACACCCTCCCACCCAACCAACCACCATCTAACTCACCAACCAACTCACCAACGATTTATCCAACCAAGCCATGGTCTTTGGGACGCTGTGATGCGTACAGCCCTGCGCCACTTCGTTGGACGCCGCTGCGCCGCCCTGGGGTTCAGCTGCACGCGGGGCTTCAGCGAAAGCGGGGTTCGAACCTTCGAAAACGTGATCAAGGACACTTCTTCGGACGCGTGGCGCGCGGTTCTTTGGAAGGCCGCAATGGATTTTTAGCTGGTAGGTGGTTTGATTGACATTTTTCTGTTCCCAAGTGTAATTTTTAACAAATGGTTGGTTGACTAATATTTTTCATAGGGGTTGAAGCCACCGACCAGTTTGTCACTTTAGTGGGGACCCATGTAAATCCTCATCAGTTTTTGTAAGGGCCAAAGCCTGCCACAAACGATGGGAGTTTTTAGGCAAAGGAGGAAACTTCAGAAGTCACTTATGGAAAGTTATGAGGGCAAACTGGTCCAACAAGTTGAACCATTTTCATTGCTTGGAAATCATCATTGTTCCGTTGGAGTTTGCGACCCATTTGAATTGAAGTGTTGGATGGTTTGCCTGAGAGTTTCCGTTTCAGAAGCTTACCCTGTGGGAAAATTCTACTGGGGAAGAACCAACAAGCCTCACCAAGGAGTCAATGTATGTTTGAGCTGTTGCCCTGGTGCCACGTGGTGGATTCTGGGGCGCATAGGATGAGATATTTTACATTTTTTGCAGATGCATATACAGTGTAATATCAGGTCATGATACTGGACAACAAATATGATCACATATCATGTAGATAGCATAAGGTAATCTATTATTGTTTACTTATTTTGCCTATATACTTGAAGTGAAAATTACTTGAAAACATCATATAGATATGATGATATACCACTGGGCACATCCGCACAGTTGTGTTCAGGGATCTCGTCACCCACCGAACGGGTATTTGACCGCCTTAAATTAGTCAATAGTCTATAGATAATGGCACTTGATTGAATACAACAGGAGTTGCACTATCAACATCATCAGCCAGAACCAACGGCAACATACGGCAACAACATCATGAACAGCAAAAACAAGCAATGTTATGTTGATGTTCATCACAATCATCCACAAGAGGTAAGAATGAATACATAAAGAAACATCAACCACAAGGGCAGCATCCACAGAAGCTACAGGGATAGAAATTGCTGCATATGTACAAAACTCTCAAAGATACGGTTGCTTTGGCACCACATGCGTTTTTTTAACAACTGCTTCTCTACAGCTCCTTTCAGGCCAAGGAAGCTAGTCAACTGCAATGACTTTATCATGAATCTTGCAGTTGATAACTATTTGGCATTATTTAAACAACTACTTGGCATTATGACTCTGTCATGCCTCAAAAAAGACAACTACCTGGCATTTTTCATTTGAACAGTCTCGAGAAGCTGTGAGGACCTCCGGAGGAAGGGACAGATCCCTCAAACTCCCAGCGATGGGGTGCCGGAGTTCAGTGCCAAACCTGGCCCAGGCAGCGGCTCTGCCCGCAGGAATCATCATCCAAGAAGATCTCTAGATGTGTTGTTAAGTATGATAATCATCTAGAGATCATCTTAAGTCCAATGCTAAGTATGAAGTAAGCATCATGAACCATCAATTGACCATTGTTGACCATCAATTGACCATGAATGAATTTCAGTGAACTTGATTTGTACGAGTCAATATCACTGCGTTCCCAATTCACTCCGCGGCTTTCCACGAACTAAAGACAAGTAAACCCGAGGTGATGCATAAAAGCGTTGTGCCAGTCTCGGAAACAAAGGTTTCAAGTTTCAACCAGCAAATCACTGCGTCCAGATTAATGGAATGAATGGTGGCGGCATTGATGGAACAAGTTCGGACAGAGATCACTGCTTGAAGCTTAATTATCAAAGTGGAATGCAAAAAGGCAACTTATACTCTGCAGTTGCAAGTTATATAACACGTCGAAGAAAAAAATATCGAACATCCGACCTCAACAATATTGAATCTCACTCTGGTCATTGGGAACAGGTGGCGGTCCAGCGGGTGGATTTGTCGATATCGATCAAGCTCTTCTGGAAGATGTAGGCGACTTGGAGGATGTGGAGGACTGCCGCGGCAGGGTGCAAGCACGTATCACACCGCGTTAAGTTTCTCCAAATTGTTATCTTAGTGACTTTTAATTGTTCATTGTGGAAGCCCTTACTCACCCTTTTGATTTGGTCAGCAACGCTTAAAAACTCCTACAAAGAATCGGATACTGTGGCAAATATTAGGAGCTATGGCTGTGATCAACAGCCGCAGATGAAATTTTGGCTCACAGAGGTTGACAGATGCTCTTGACAACCAGCCGCTGGTGGTGTTTTTCATGTTGCTAGCCACAACTCATGGTTTTTGTCATTGACGATCTTTTTACGTAGAGATCTACGTGCAAGCCTGAGATATTTTTCTGGTAAAGCACAACAGCGGTTTTTCGCTCGAATTCTGGACGGTCGGTTGCCGGTTGGTGATCTTAAACATTTGTTGTTTTCCCTCGTATATAATGATTGGCAGATGGTTGGTTGACTTGTATTTTTCACAGGGGTGGTTCAACCACCAACCAGTTTATGATCATTATCAATCAACAATATTATTAACCATCATTAACCACTAGTTGTTATCAGAACCATAGGGGTTGAAACCACCAACCAGGTTGATATGGATCCGCCGTCGGTGCACCCCTTTGATTTGTCAGCTCATCGTGAGACCAGCAGAGGTCTCTCCTGGAGTTCCTTTTCGCAGATCTTGATGACCACTGGTGTTAGTTCGGGGTTGTAAAGCCTGTAAGGTAGATGAACTAACGGTTGTAAACAAAATAAGGTAGCTGAACCCCTATAACCATGGTTACTAACCGTTTACTAGGTGGGGATGCACATGCAAGGCTTTCGGCAACGAACTCATTGACAGGATGAGGAGTTCAGCGATCCAAACGAGGAGAAGCAGCTGGTGGAATTTCAGCAACTTGGCTTCACGATATTAGCGGCACAGCTGATTTTTGCTTGATTGATTGAGTGATCATGATCCAGTGCAACTGATTTTTTGCTTGATGATTGCTTGATGGTTTCTTGACCTATATGTTCGTAGAACTAAATTTTAGCAATTGTATTTACTATTAATAGTTATTGGTTGATTATTGATTTGACCTAAATTTCATAGACGTAAATTTCGGCAACATCAATAGATAACCAGTAGTTGGCTTGCATGTCGCAACAAATCTCATAGAACTACTGGATTTAACAAATCCCAGCAGCAGTACAACTGGTCGTCATTGAATTCCTGTCAGTCCTGGCGACAGCTGCAGCGGAAAGCCCTTGTGTGGGGTGCTTCCTTCTAGAGGTAACCGTGGTGGTACCCTGATGGAACTGCCGAACTTGACGATGAAAGGGTCTCTTTTGGGGTGGGTGAATGCTTCGCACCTTGATTTATTGCAACAAAGGGTGGTTCGCAAATAGATGTCCAACGGACAAGGTCATCAACTTGTATGTAATATGCAAATGACATGATAAGTCGCACAACGTTTGCCGGTCGTTTGCTCCAAAAGTGAACCATGTGGTGCTGATGATGTAGCTGCTGCTGACAATGATGGTAATGGTGATGATGCTGATGCTGATTACTTACAAAGATACTGCACGTGATGATAATCATGATGATAAAGAAGCTGTTGATGATGAAGTTGATGATGACAATTGTCATAATCGCGCTAATGGTGATATTTATGCTGCTGAGGATGAAGAAGAACATTATGTTATGAAATGGACTTAGACAATGCTAGTGACGATCACGGTGTTGATCTTGCACTGCAAATTTCCCACCATTTCAGTAATTACACTCCTGACCATCCCAGGATATCCCAGGTGCTGGGATTGGAAGATCAGTTTCCTATAGTCCTATAGTTTCCTATGATCTCCTATAGTTACCTACAATCTCCTATTGGGATACTTGTTGGGATACAATTAATTGCTATCTTTTGGTAGGCTCCAGCTGTTGGTTTGCAGGTGAGGAGCCAGTCATTCTGTCCCCGCGGCTGCAGGGACGTCGCAGATGATGCTCAGAGCCATGCTGTTGCAGCTGCCCGTCTCGCCAGACAGAAGGCTCGCAGGATGCCCACCGGGCCGGGACACCATGCCGTGTAGCGGCGCCGGGCAACCCCCCTTGGCATTACAAAAAAAGCAGCTGAACATTGCGATGGAATTACAGGAATTGGTGTGAATGAATGACAATGAATCACAGCTGTTTTCTTTGGGAATGTTTTTGTTGATCAATGTGATCAATCAAACACATGACAAACTCATACCACCAGTGTCATGAAAGTGCGTTGGAAAGCGCCCCGCAATGAATATCATGTGACCTCCATGATCACAACCACGGGTCGGACATCCGTTGGAGAGTATCGAACCGTGACTTGTGATTCTGAAGCGTAGCAGCTCGACCCCCTGGATTGTCACCCAGTAGCTGTAATCACTCACCGTTTGTAGTTACAGTAGATAGCAACAATAGCTAATAGCTGAGCATGGAATAGTATGGAATCAATGACTTTAGTATTAACCAATTGGTAAGGTGACAATTAAACAATTGCTGATCTATGGGACTATGGGATGGTTAACCAACCAATCCATTGATTTTGTTGACAATTTGCATTGTCCCATAGATCAATCCCAATGATTCGTTTATTGTTACCCCCAATGACTATTTTACGCGTGTTGCAACTTGACAGGATACAGACTTTGTTGATAAATCAACTCATAGTCATCACCATAGCCACCAGAGTCAGAGCTGCTAGAGCTACTAGAGCTGCAGGAATGGGTGGACTCCATAGCTGGCAACGGTTTGCAGTGGATGTAGGCGTATGGCGTATGGTTGATTATGGTTGGATGATCATGGTTGGACACTTATGGTTCTCTTCGGCATGGCCAAAAAGCTGTCGAGCATGACAGGATGAATGTCAGATCTTCTATAGGAACGCGCATGACTACATGGGAATTACCTCTGATCTCAAAGAAATGAAGCTTCAAAGTCTGAGTCCCAGTCGTGGCAGTCTTGGACACAGCCAGTCATGAGTGTGTGTGTTCTCGTTGTGTCCAATAGGTCCCAGCACAATACTCAATTGTCAATCATTTGACTGACCATGGAAGACTGACCAGTAGTTGATCAATATTTAACTGATACTGATAAATACTGAATAGCATCTAATTACTAGATACTCTCAGCAACTGATAGCTTGTCAATCATTTCGCTAATCATGGGAAAAGAACAGATGCTTGGTTGCCAATTGGTTCGACCTCGTTTTGACAGCTCATACCTCATGATCATTGGGGAACTGTTTGATGATTAGTGGATCCAGTGAAACCAGTAGTCGATCATCACCTAACTGACGGCTTGAAAAAAAGGCCAGCAGTTGATAATTATTCTCAACTGATACCCCCCAAAACCTCACCAGTTTCCACCACCAGAATTGTTGGCTGAAGTCCTACCCCAGCAGCCTCCCCGCAAAACCCCTATGGAATCCTCGGGTGCGTGGCTGGGAGCTGCCCCGGACTGTGGCGGTTGGCCAGGCCTTCGAGGAAGCGGCGCAGCTGAGCGAAGAGGAGCTGCGGCAGCGCGTGAAGAAATCCATCGAAGATCTGGTGCCCAGCGCCTTGGAGGAACGGAGATCATCTCCAGTGGAGATCAGCTGATGGATGGATGGATGGATGGATGGATGGATGGATGGATGGATGGGTTGATGATGGATGGATGGTCAGTGGTGAGGGGTGGTGCTGATGGATGGATGGATGGATGGATGGGTGGTTAGATGGGTTGATGATGGGTGGATGATGGCTGGTTATGGTAGTGGTTACTAGTGGTGATGGTGGATGGATGGTGGGTGGATGGATGGGTAGGAAGTTGCTTGAGGGATTACGAACGGTTAAAGTTGGTTACTAATGGTTTCTCAGTTGGTCACTAAGCTGCTTGAGGTTGGTTATAGTGCTGTTCACTTTTTTTTGCTTCAGAAGTTGGGTATTAGTAATGGTTGACGCTGATCAGTTGTGGTGAATGATGCTTAAGCTGCTTAAGAAGTTGTCTTCAATGATTACCAACGCTTAAGGTTGGTTAGTTCCTAATGGTTGCTAAGATGGTTAAGGTTGGTTGCTAGTGGCGCATGATTACCAATATTATGGGTGTTGAAACGGAGAATGAGGATTCACAAGAATGAGAACTGATTAATGTGAGTGCTATTTTGATAAAACGACGGTGAAGCTGATTAATAAGATACATCAGCTGATCATCGACTGGTTATTGGTTGAAAGTGTTAAGCTGCTTGACAATGGAGGACGGAAACCAACAACAATGGGAGATCTGGATCCAACCTCTCACCCCTTTGGGTACCAGGCTGTAGCTGGTGAAATTGGGGGTGCATCAAGAGCTGGATGTTCCATGCAAAAACGGTCGTTAACAAGCTGGATTCTGTAGTAGATCTGTCATATGAGGCAGGATTCTTGCAAGAATCAAACACATGTATTAGATTTGATGGTGGGAGGCAGTCCGTATCCAGCAATTTATAGCCAAGCCGACATTGTTGGTCAAAAGCAAGTTGATGTGAGATCAAATATCAATTGTTGGTGGACCGTATTGATGACCAATGATGTCGAACTTGGCAGTGCGATGGTGATCTATAGTTGATGCATAACAATAGCGATTAGCCATGGAAGTTCAGTGACTATAATCATTTATGGTTCTAGCACGTTCACGAGCCTCTAGACGTATAAAACCGGTGATTAATCATAGTTGAGGTTCGATCATGGCCAGTGAATGAGAAGCTGATATTCACCAGCAACGGTGGCAATTTCCCAGCGGAACCCGCTCAGGGAATGTCTCGGGCGAAGCTCCGCCCGGGCTTGATGAAGATGAATTGACGCCTGCACAGGTACTGCGCTGTTGTCTACCTCAAATAGATAGCGGTCGTTCCCTACGTAGGGAGGTGTAGTTGGGGATGATTGTCGGGGCTGCACTAACCATGATGACAGGGGGCTATGATTGGGATATATCTTAAACTGACAACCCACTATAACCATGGTTAAAAACCAGCTACTAAGTAGAGATGCACAAAGTATAAAAATCACGGTACAAGATTCTCAGCTCCTTCCCGGCTTGGCTATGAAACGAATGATGAAAACTATCTGGATGGTGTCCCGGGGGCACGTAGCGAGTGCTCCAGCTGCAAACGTTACTGTTGTCACCGCTGGCTGAGGGATCGCTCGCACAGTTGATGAATGGTGATGAATGCTGATGAAGCCACTACTACCCTCGTGGAAACCAGCAGCTGAACCATACCAAAAGGGTATCCCAAGTCCGGAAAGTGATCTTCCAATCCCTATTTTTCCAATCTACAAACCGGGCTGGGGCATGTCACAGTGCTACGCAGTCGTTGAGGAATAGGGGAACCAACAGCCAGAAGATGGTGGAGGTTACTCAAAATGTTAATGGGGGCGGTCACTGCTAACTGTACAGTCCTGAATCATGGATTCCGACTATATCATATCCAATATCATTCATGATTGATTATGAACATCACCAACCGTCACCGCAAACCAACTTGACTTGAGCTTCGCATGGATTTGCTTCCGCTTGTGGCATGTGGCAGGTCTTCTACATGGAGAATCGCGAGCGCTTGGTCAGTCGGGCACAGGACTATTACCTCGAGAAGCACCGAGAGTTACAAAGACAAGAGGATGACATCGAGGAAAGGGCCCACTTGAATTAATCCGCGGGTGCCAGGGTGGGTTTGAGAGATTAGAATGACATGGAGCTGGATATTCCAGAAGGTAAGCAGAGCAATATCAATGATTAACCAGTAGTCACCATGTTTTTTGCAAATATTCCAACATTGATCATCAGTCTTGATTTATTCACCATATTCTTGCTATTTGAAAACTATTCAAGTCATGAATTTTCACCGCTCCAATATGACATTCACAAATTTAAAGTATCTTGGTTCAGTGTTATTCTTTTGTGTCCAGGGGACAAGAACATCATTTTTGCCAAGAGGTGTTTCTCCTGTGTTTCAGCAAGCAGACGAGATATCCGGATAAAACCCGGAGATACATAATATTTAATATGCTTATAGATTCAGATGTATAATTACTCATTTATACCTGTGCATGCGTACAACCATGCAATGTACCCTCTGGTAAACTAACATGGCAATGGACAATCCACCATTTTGTTCGGAAAACCCTAGAAAATCATCTATTTATGGTGGATTTTCCATTGCTATGTTAGTTCACCAGAGGCTATGCATCACATTGCAACATGCATCTGACATCATTCAACTGTCCTTTGAGTTGGACACAACATCAACGGCGCGCCACATCCCAGGACGAATGGCGTTACTATCACGACCCCGTGGTGCGACCTGCCAAGGGACATCTCTGGGCCACAGGCTTGGAAGGTGACGGCGAGCATGGTCAGGACAGTGGCAGCGCCACGTTGGTCGTTTGTTTTTTTCTTTCAACAAATAGTGTGGTTTATATCACGGTTAAAAGTGGTTAATAATCGGGGATAGTGACTAGCAACACAAAAAATCTGCCAATAGAGGATGAAGGAAATGATAAGAGTTGGCAACACTAGAAGATACTAAACGGGGATGTTTGCCGACCATACAACAAATGGTGTGATTTATAACGGCAAAAAGTTGGCTAAAAGGGAACAATCAATGACTAACGATAATTTGGTTGAATATGGTGGTTTGTCAAAATAGGGATCCCAAAAATTGGATACTTCATAAATTACAAAGATTGGATGATTGGGGGGGCCTATTCTGAGAAACACCCAGAGATGTTCTTTAAAAAAATCCAAAGAACAATCCAGATTGTTTGCAAAGAATCCTGAATTCTTGTGTGAGAGAACCGGATCTTTTTTGCAAAAAAAATCTGACAAAAAGTTCCCGAAACTAGACGGTGGGGCTTCCCCCAGCTAGATTGGTCAAGATTCGTCATTGAGAAACCTAGTTACATCTATATAATATGACTAGTGGGTAACGTGCTTGCAGACTAGCTACGCTAATTGGGAGGTTTGAGGTTTGGATCAAATGGATTTCACAACCTAGTTGTATTGAGTTGTACCTGCCCTGACTACGGTAGTTTCCTGGAGATATGCTTAGCAACGAATTGCTACTGTAGCCATTGGCGGCACCAGGCTGTAGTAATGACAGGCTGCTGTAGTTGTTCAATCCAACCATGGACCTGGTGGATGTAACTACCGAATGTTGACTTTTGAATGGAAAAATCCATACCGAAATCCAGGGGGCATGACTCAGGTATGACCAATCAATTGCTAGTCGGGTGTTCTGAATCTAGCAATTGGGAGTTTTTGTTGTGGTGACAATTGAAGATATTGAAGGATGAACCACAAACAAGAGAAACCGATGCTAACTGGTGATGCCGCACAGTTACAAGTTATCTTCTAATGTTGAGACTGTATTAATAGACCGTAAAGTACGCCAAAATCTCGTTTTGCAATAACCCCCCCGAAGTAAAGTACGCCAAATATTTTGGGGTAACCAAATGTGGTGGAAAAAAACTCTGAATGATGCATCAGCTAACTTGTCTTCAGGAAGCAATGGAATCTGAAAAAGTTCCCAACCCTCAATTGATCAATTCCTAATTCAAAACCCTATCCGGAAATGAAAAAATTAAAGGGGGTAGCTTTGAAGCCTGAGACCCTCTCAATAAAATGTTAAAACAACCCCCCTAAAGAAAGTATCTCCACCTGATAGTTTCTAATTTGTTTAATTTCCTTTCACAGTTAGGCAATTCATTTAGCTATACCAAACTCATGATCCAGATGTTGGCAATTAGGATTCTGGATTTCCTGCAAATTGGATTTCTTAGCTCCAATTTGAAACAATCGTTATCCCTCCAAATGATTTAACATACTAAGTTTATTTAGACGGATTTGGAAGAAGGGCGGTTATAATTACAAGGTAAACAGTACCTAATCCTTTCAAGGTACCAGCAGGTAGCCAGGGAACCCCAAAGTAGGGATGGTTACCTATTCTGGGTAACTGGAAGGGTAGGATACTGTGACTGCAGTACTTCCAGCTGATGGTACACTATCGCTCCTTCACTCGTTGACAGGTTGAGTTTGTCCCATGGTTCGAAAAGTGTTTCACAATTGCAGGTGGACATGATGAACCATTATTCCTATGATGCATGCTTTGTGAATTGTAGCTGTAAACGGTATTATCCAATACTGTAGTTTCCATTATGCATGGAATTCTGTACTTGCATGGTGATTGTTTCCTCCAGGTGTGGTGATACATTCCCCACAATTGTCTAACATTTTCTGTGACTGATATGATTGACCAGAATTTTGAATGTATACCAGTACCTCAGCCACTGCAAAACATCATGACATGCATCGAGTTTCGTTCACTGGACGTGTGTTCTGAACCATGTGCAGGGCATCCACTCCAGGAGAACATGTGGCTGGAAACCGTTGAGACTTGGCCCCGGGGTCATCTACCAACGCCTGAAATGCTGGCCAATCTGCTCCGCGCAGAGCAAGCGCAAGATGTCAGCATCATCGACATGGACGACTGTGATCGACGAGACGTTGGGATGTTTGTGATCATTGCGACAGGGGTCACGCCGAGGCATTGCCGAAGATTAGGACCGTTGAGGGGAGGATTTGACTGGAAACTCTGAGGGTTCGGCCGAGAATTTTTGGATGTCAAGGAACTAGTCTGGCCGACCATCTAGCAGAGCTGGCCGCATCTGCAGCCATTTCTTTACCATCTTTACCAATGGCAAGCCATTGCTGTGTTTGGGAAACGAGTTTGGGATGAGATGACCATATTTCAGATGCTTGTAATCGATGGCCCACAGTGACCACATGCAGTAGGGTTGAGTTCGAGATTCCACACTGAGTGTGAGTAGGCTTCAGGCTCTTGATTTGTTTACTTATGCAGCAACACCACATGCAGTGGCATGCATCAAGAAGGAAACATCCACGGACGACTTACAAAGTTCTGGGATTACTCAGATTTGGGGATGGCCATACCCATGAGTGGCATCAATATGGCTGCAGTGCCCAGAGTTGTGCAAAGGGCGATCCAAGTAATTAGCAGCATGATTCCAAGGTCTAGCCGTATGATGCCATGTGGCAAGCACCAATCTCCACTGATCTGTCAATGTAGAACCGGAACGTCAGAAATGTTTCGAAAAAAAATCCGGAAACGACTAAAGGAATGGATTTCCAGTAGAGTTTCCACCAACCGGGTCATCATCAGAGAGTTTTCCGCTGAGTTTTCGTAATTGGCTCAGAACACGACCCTGCCCAGGACACATCATGTTTCGTGCCACCGAAGCTTGTCAAGCACCTTTCGTGGAACCATTTTGCTACGGAACCCGTGAGGATGAGTGGGTCGTGGCGCACTGTGGACCGATCAAAGTACATCTGTTCACACGAGAAAGCCGAGAGCAGTATCAATTGGAGGCGGGTACTGCCCTCACCGCTTGGCAACAAGTCTTTTGGACACCCAAGCAACACCCTAAGAATTGATGGGCAGATGTTTTGATTACTCATGTTATTCGGATATGGTTTGTTGGAGCCATTGCATTGCAAGATTTGTGAAACTGCTTGTTGTCCCAAATGCCTTGACTCTCAGCCACAACCATCATCAGCGCTCGATTTTGTTCACCCGTATTAAACTTCTATCTGTGGTCATCTATGGTTTTCTCTAAATTCACTATGGGCCACATATAAGAATATATGTATATGTGTTGCATCTCTGATTATCTATGGGTTCCCCGGTTACAAGAAACGGGGTGACTGGAAGGATTGGGTACGGGTCATCTCACCCAGCTACACCAGGTGCTATACCGCAGCCCTGAGTACTACTTCCAGCCTGGCGACTTCCCTCACTACATCGAGGCACGCCGGGTCAGGTGCGAATTTCCTCCTCCAAGGTGCTCCTCCAGCACCATTTGAAGCACAAATCTTGTAGGATTGATGCATGGCTCATAGTGGTTGATAGTTGATTCATGTTGTGGTTGCTAATGGTCAATAATGGTTAATATAGTGGTTAATAATAGGGGATGATAACTAGCAATCATGGTTCTGTAACTATTAAGCATTTGCTTCAGGTGGTCACAGGTTACCACAACCATGAAGGTGGTCCTCTTCAGTGCTCATTTGGTGTCACTGGGATATCAGTGGCCAAGGGAGTGCCAACTCCCAGTCTTCCACCAGTGCACAAGCTTCGGAAACCACCAAGACTTGGGAGCAAATTCTGCAGAACTTGCATAGATTTCAATGTAAGCTACATGTGATGGTTTCTCAAAATAGGTGTCCCCAAAAAATAGCTGGTTTACTGTTAATGATGGTTGCCATTGGATGATTTAGGGGGTTCCCTACTTTGAGAAACACCCATATACAAAATGAATGTACATCACCTATGGATATGTGAATACATCGACACGTGTAGTGTATGTATCTGGGTATCGCTAAAAAACCCTGGTACCCAATTTTGAGAGTCCAACAAATAGCCCATACCCATCACGGTATAAAAGCTGATAAGCATCCATCTTCTGACAGACGTATCCATGCCTGCACAACCACAAATAACATGTATACTGTTTACTGTACAATATGTGGTGGTCTCTTAAAATAGGGATACCCCCCAATCATCCCATAACAATCATTTATGGTAGTAAGCCAACCAATTTTTGGGTTTCCCGTATTTTGAGAAACCGCCATATACTGCTTGTGCGGATCATTCCCAAGTCATTAGAATGGCTACAACGTTTTGTCCGACCGTTTGGGAAGTCCTCAGTAGCTCTTTCAGGTGTATGGCACAGCCACCGATGCCATGATGTTGAACGGCGAGACGCACGTGACGCATTCCATCGGTTCGCGCAGCGGCAAAGCCATCCCTGCGCCCTTCAGGGATCACTTGCACAGCAGGCAGCAGCGCGACAGCGGGGTCACGGCATCACCACCAGCTATGACTAGGGTGAAAGCTTTCTGTTGTTTTTCAACACTAAGCTAGTTGGATTAGTTGGTGAATAGATTTGTTGGGCAAATACCAGTTATGTTCCACTTATGGTTTGTGTAATAAGTAGCTTTTAAAAGTGCAGTTGTCAACCAACAGGCACCACTCCGTTGGGGGGCTGGGTGTAGGGCGGCTGGTGAAAAGTAGCAGTACAAGTACGGTCGCTGGGGATTATGGAGAATATCAACCTGATACACTCATTAATATTGGTGTATCAGAAATGATATGCTATATATTTAAAGAGTAGGGAAGACAGCCAGAGATGGTTTACTTGGTAAATTGATGTCATTGTATATTGTATGATATGAAGTGAACACAAACATTGGTGGTACAAGTGTGATGGTATTGTGTGACTTTGGGGATCCTGGCAGAGAAGGGTCACTAGTAAAAGAGAGTAGAATGGCACTATGAATGCCCACTACCGACAATCCATGGCGGACATTGTTGGTACTCAATCTTATGGATGGTTTGTCAAGAGCTGGATGTACTGGTACCATGGATCATGTACGTGGTGGTTCATTAACCCCCGAAGAAACGCTTAATTGGCCGGATCAGGGCTATCATTAACACCATTAACAACCTACGATAACCCATTCACTCCCAGGGTTAACCAGCCAGGTTAACCTGTAACAACCCCTTGACCCCCAAATCAATTGTCCTATCCAGGAGTAATGGGGCCAACAAATGAATTAATTACATGCTTTGTAGTTAACCTCAGCTGGAAAATGCAGCATGAACCAACATCAATCAACCTCAACCGACCTCAACCAACCAACCTTTGCTAACCTCAACCAGCTTCAACCAACAAACAACCAATTTCAACCAACCTAAACTCACAAACAATCAACCTCAACCAACAACCCACTCATCAACAGCCTCCCATGCTTCAGGACCCAAGACTTAGACTACGAGGGCTCGGAAGATGCACAGTTCCTCACTCCCGTGCGCTCCTCCCATGGTACCATTGACGTGGAGGGCGGCCCGATCGATGGCCCTAACCCCTGGGATGAAGATGAGGCAGGCAGCCATGACCGAGACCGGTTGGGTTTGACCAAGGGGGATGGCCATTTGACAGTGAATAGGTTTGTTTAAATGATGGTCGATTGATGGGATGGTTAAGTGATGGTCACTTGATGATCAATGGTGGTTAATAGATGGTCAATTGACGGTGAGGGGGAAATGTGAGTTTGTGTCCGATCATTTCGTTGGCAAGCAATATGAGTCGGTTATGCCGTTCACTAAGAGCTAGATAGACGAAGAAAAACATGATGGAAGCTTCAGGTGCATCACTTCGCCCTCAGAATTGAAAGCCCTCCAAGAAAGTCTGGTTTGGATCGATTTTGGGTCTTTTGCATTGGTGGTATTGGATCCTAGGAGAAGGTAATGAAGAGTCCTTTCGGTTTCCGAAACTGAGAGCTGATTTTCGAGCTCGGAACAGAGCAGAAGATGGAATTTCTCAATTACCTGGTACAGGAATCTCCGTAGCTATATTACAGAGATGAAGTCGAGTTTCCCATCCTGATGGTCAATCGAATGTTGTGCACCCTCTGGTAAATCAGCATGGAAGCTAAACATATCTAAAAATATCTGAAAAATCCAAAAATTCTACAGTAAAAGATATCTGAGAATATCTAAGAATCTCTAAACATATCTAAAAATTGCCATTTCAATTTTCTATTTGCAGGCATTTCAATGCAGAATCGTGTGGGATGAGCGTGACCCCAAACTTGCATGCAAGCAGCTCCTTCCAAGAGGTCAGAGCCCGGAGAATGTGGCCGGAATGCCAAGAGGAGGACCTGGAAGAGCAGCACCCCGAAATGGATACAGCGTCCGAAAGTGACGCAGACGCGTCCGAGTACTCTGCGGATGCAGCAGCGAAAGGCACTTGGAGTGACTCTGACAGTGACGATGAATTTGCGACAAGAAAAGACAGGACCGCATTTGTGACGAGAAGAGACAGGACCGGTGCTTGGGCTGTTTTTTGAATGCAAAAAATGCCCCAATGTAAGGCTAGTTGTATTTCTGCTTCAGTCTCCCACACAAAGGATAGCCAATATCGTATGGCTTCCCTCATAAGCACGATCATGGGAACTTGTACCCTAAACAACCAGAAATAGATAGCTCCCCATTGTAATGATGATACTCCTACTAGCGATTACTCGGGGGCACGGCCATCATATTGGCACCAGTTTTTTGCCTGTCATTTGGGTAGAGTTCGAAGCTAAGAGAACATTACATCATAGGTGATAGACTTGGAAATGGATAGTAGACCGCAATTCAAACCGTCCTTTTTGGGCAAGAAACCTCGAAACACAGGGTCAGTGGCACAAGTGCTTGTCTTGGCCGGCGCTTCGTAACAGTGCTTTGAGACAGCGCACAGCAAGCTGCTATTTTTTCGTGCGATGCGCAGCACTTGCATGACCCAGGATCAGGCATTTTCTGATTGGTGTTTTTTAACATTTTTTATTTTCTCCATTAACTATTATCAACTGGTTGGTTGACTATAATAACTGATATTTTTCATAGGGGATTGAAACCACTAACCAGTTTTCCTTCCTATCGAAACCAACCTCCTCGCGTAGCAAGTGCAACGGCCTAAACAAGGCTTGAGCTCAGCTGAGATGATCATCAACATTTGCAGCACTTTCACAGTCCACCGTCACCAACATGAGAGAGAAGATTTGCTAGTGACTCGCGAAGGTTCAACCAGCAACTAGAACCAGGCGGTTGGATGTTCTGGAATGTCAGCACACACCAGAACGACGCAACCAGCTGGTTTCTGTAGAATACATGATCCAATCAGAATCTTATATCATATCTCATAGATGGTATAATTTGGATTCGGTTGGATTCCACACATTATTCTAATCCAATTACCGAACATTCACATTATTCAAGCTGATTATTTGTTGTTTCGATCATTCACTGCTGTACCCCAACATGATTGGAGCACGTTCATCACAGGATTATTGTGGAAGATGCGATCGGCGGCAGCGACAGCGAGTCGTCCGACAAAGAGGAGCACATGCAGTGGGCAGCAACCAGCTCTCGATTGCTGATGGCGAATGGTGGTTTAACATAATTATAGAACAATTGTTAACTCATGGTGGTTCACTACTGTGAATTAGTGGTGATTAACATGAATCATGGTTGGAATTCTGATCTTAAGTACTGTGAACCGCCATTAGCCAGCAACCATTAGCAGATGCATCAATTCAAACCATGGTTAATGCTGTTGAACCCATGCCGGATGATGACCAACAATCAGTTATTGATGGTGGTGAGCACTGATTTGTACTGACGGGGCATTTTTAACAATGGTTGATTGGTGATTGAGAAGGATGGTTCAGAGGCCAATTTCTAGGGGACCAGGATCACTGAGGAGTACTCCATTTGGATACAAGTTACACTTGCTACGGGGGCTGCCGGTGAACGTGGTTCTCCAGCTGCTCATCTACCAGAGAGTTACCCATGCGGGATACAGACCAACCATGGCAGGGTGCGGCTGGGAGGGGGACAGGAGTGGAAGTTCCAACTCAGAGTAGCTCTTTATCTCCATCATTGCACCGGCTCAAACAATCATTTGGTTGATGGTTTCAATTATGTTTTTAATTCCCCAGTATTAACCAATAGTTGGCTCGTTTGACTCATATGTTTCTATGGGGTTGAAACCACTCTTATGTTTTGTTTGCAGAAACCTTAAGTGAATATTTATTGTCCTATTGTCAATCTGAGCATGTTGAACTCTTCAGCTCTTGTTATTGATGAACTCACCAGCTTTGACTTACAACTCTTGGCTGAATGTTAGTTCACCAATGTTAGTGAACTTCCAGACCTCCTTTGGCTTACCACTCCTCACAGCCACAGCGATGACACCAGGAGAACCCAGCAGGCCGTGTGCGAAAGCTGTGAGCAAAGAACCAGCGCTGCGGCGTGTTGAGTTCCAGGGTCACCCCTGTCTCCTCAACGCAGTGGCGAAGTGATGGTCGATTGTGGCACGCCCAGCAATTATGGATATGAATCGCCCATAATCATAAATAATAATAACAATAATGATAATAATAATGATAGGCTGCTCATGTATGTTCCTTAGGCTTCATGGTATACTTGCCCAAGAAATTCTGGATGTGAGCTGCCGCCGGTGGCGCCGGAACCCGGTTCACGGCTTGAACAACGTTTTCGGCTGATCACTGGGAGCCCGAGCCCAACTCGGGGCTGGGGAAACGTCGGAACGGAGAATGACGTGTTGAACACCTGGAGCTGGGTGCATTGTGCAGCTCAGATGAGTTTAAAGAATCAAGTCCAGCACAGTGACAGTTGTGATTGTCATGGCTAACATTGCATGTTGTTTGTTCATGCGTTTACCTGGATTGAAGAGTCCATTTGACTCAAAGTTTTTGGGAAAGAAAGCACAAGGCGAACAAAAGAACATGTAAATAGATTGAATATGATTGAATTATTTTGACATAAAGTGATGTAGACATGAACTTCTACCTTTTGAGTCCTTCTGATCTGTTTATCTTTAACGACGCTCCAAAAGCATTGCACCATGGGCGCTCTTTGGCACTGCTGGCTTTTGCTGCAGCTGGCAGCAGTGGCTTGGCCGCTCCCAGTTGGAACTTGGTTCACCTCTGAAGTGCTGCCATAGGCCATACTTCTTATCCTAACACGAAAATACTTCATATTCACTGTACTTATTTACATACATCGTGATAGATAGGACAAATTACATGTTGCATGCAATGTATAAACGTGTCGATGATTCATTACGACATAGATATATATACGCTCGGGGCCCAGGGTTCTCCGATATGGCAGCAACTGATGCACGATGATTTCTGCAAAATGATTATTTTGCTGAGGCGAAACGCGAATTTTTCATGACATTTCTTGTTGCAGAAAATAGCCCGGCGCCGGATGAATTTTGATTTCATCCGGCGCAACTGCATCAACATACAGTCTAAGTCTCAAATGCTCCGAATGCAAATTTGCGTTTCGTGTGGGTTTTGAGCATGTTTTTCACGGGTGCATGTCATGTCATAAGAAAAACCAGCATAATTCATTGAGAATTCTCAGTCAAAATCAACGTGGGCTATAATATCATGGTATCCGCAGCATTTCGTAGCGTGCGTCAAAATGCAAAGTGCTGTCAGTCAGCCTTTTTTGTCGTTTCTAACATTGCCACAAAGCTGATTCAAAAACTTGGGACGGAGGACGCAAACTTTTCATGGACAACTCTCTGAATTTTTTCAGAGCAGTCAACACTGTTTGCAATCCGGGTAGCATCAACGTGACATCAACCTCAACGTAGCATCAACGTAACATCAACCTCAACGTAGCATCAACGTAACATCAGCCTCAACGTAGATCTGCAGCGAATGTTAACATGCCCCGCCCCACCCCACCCCACCTGTTCACCTCAACCTAGCATCAACGTGACATCAACCTCAACGTAGCATCAACGTAACATCAACCTCAACGTAGATCTGCAGCGAACGTTAACATGCCCCACCCCACCCCACCCCAACCCACCCGACCTGTTAACCTCATCGGAGAACCCTGGGCCCCGAGGGTATATATATACTATATGCCATGCAGTGTAAGAAATATGTCTTAATAAAAACAACACATACCTTGCTTTATGTGTTATATGTGTTATGTTAACCTCCACTATGTATTCAAAAAACGGCATGTAGTATGACATGAAATATGATACATTTGTATACTTGTACATGTCATATTTGATCTAATTTGATAAGTAATGTTTTGAAAATATACATATTGCATAAATGAAGTACTTCATGTAATATTTCAACATATGTGTTATAACACATTAGTAGACAATGTTCCTATATACGTGTATGACTTCATTGTTCCAATTAATAGGATATACTTGTTCGTTAACAATTACGAGTTAGTTCACAATTGTAACCACTATTAGCCAAGAGTGGGTTATTATTAACAATAATTGGTTAATAAGCATAATAGTGGGTTATTACTACTTAGTTAACAATAGTGGTTATACCGGGTGTGAACTATGGTTATAGACTTCAATAATGTTCACACCCGGTAGGCTGAAGTCACTTGAGGTCTGTGAGTAACACAGACGCCTTGCGAGCAGTGCTCAGGTCCTGAGCTCGTGGACGCCTGAGCGGAAACGGGGCAAAGGGTGCAGCACCTGGTGGCAAGGCCTTGCACGCGGAGAGTTCATTTGAATGGACGATTATTGTGTATATGTATGTATATTGAGGTAAATTTTATTTATTATAGACAGATATATATATATATATATATTTTTTTTTAATTTAGATATATTATGGGTATATTATCTGTATTTATGTATTTATTTGGTTTGTTAGTATATTTAGGTATTTAAGAACATATAGAGATGTATTATTTGTATATATGTTTTAATTGATATAAAGATAACTTAGCTAATCATAACGATATCAATCATAGAACATACAATATATAAACAAATATGTGTTCAATGGTTAACACCTCTATGGTTCAATCGTACTTTATGTTACCCTTTTGATGCGTTACTCATATTAATTGTTATTCCATTTGACAAACTTATGCTTAGTAACCCATGTTTAGTGATATCATGCTTTCTTAGTTGCTTGTGTGTGTGTGTCAATCATTGCTATTAGTGACAATGTCATATTCACTAGCATTGTTAATGGTTCCTATCTATTTTGATGGTATTATTGCTAGTAGCTATATCATTGGTGCTCATTGACTAGTTTATCAGTGACCATTCTTATGTAAAAGAGGACTGTGGTTGTTGATGTTCACTAATTAGTTTCTAGCAAATGCAATACAAATACCCTACCGGAAGCTAATGTGAATTTTGCTTTGCGATTTCGCAATGTAGACATGATTATCCACTAAGAATCATTAATGACCTACTGGTGGCTTATCAACCATTAGTTAATCACGATGAAGCAATATTGAGTGCTGCTTTCCTGTAGGAACAACTGGTATCAACCGTCATGGTTTCGGCAGGTTGGGTGCCACAACTAGGCTCAACTAGTAGGAATTATGAGGGTGATTATACTGAACCTGAATCGAGCGAGTACTATTATTTCAGAATGTTTGACTATTGTTAGCATCCTGCGTGCTGTAATTACTACATGCCATTCATTCTTTCCTGCTCTAATCATAACAATAATGATAATACTCATCATCATCATCATCATCATCATCATCAGAATCATCAGTGTCAGTCATTATCAATCATCAGTGTTAGTCATCATAAAGCATTGTCATGAGTCATCCGATCGTCATCATCATCATCATCATCATCATCATCATCATCATCATCATCATCATCATCATCATCATCACATATTCATTAATAATCAATCGATGGATCGATCAATCAATGAATCAATCAATCCGTCCATGCATGCATCCATCCATCAATCAATCAATCATGACTTCATCCATGATGACTTCATCAATCAGTTGTCATTGTCCGACGTTCTTAACATATTGTGAACAGTTTGCATTTCGGAGGGAATGACGACCAAACATCGAAGATTAGCTATTGCCCTCAGTCATCATCGGCACCAAGGCAATCTGTGGCTGCTCATTCAGCGGCTGCAGCCTTGGCCGCGCTGCATGATGTACAGAGGCCCCAGGGTTCCAGAGAAGTTCTTGGTGATTTGTTTCGACAAAGTCTGGGCTTCACAATTGGTGGTTCGCAGGTGGTTCAGAACTTTCTAGAACCATATGGCTATGGGTCGATATTAACCAACCAATAATGGTGGTTATTAACCAGCCAACAATAAGGAAAACAATAGCTAATAGTAGGGGAACCAGGGCTACGGGATTTTGACTCACAGCCATATAGAACCATGGGATTCACTGGTGGTTCAGTGGTGGTCGAGAATCAGGGTCAATAGCGGTCACTGGTGGTTCATAACTTGCCGAGTATCATGGATGTCAGCAGTTTCCGCTGGTTTTCATTCGGAATGCAGTTGAATGTGACCAGAAATAATAGGAAAGTCAATGATCATTGTTGTTGGATGGGATTCAATTGTGGTAAAATTCCAATCGAAAGCCAATCCAACCAATGTGCTTTGTTGGATTATTCTGCTAGTGTTTTGTGTTTTGAATACTATGCAGAACTTTGTCCCCCTGAGCCGGCAACTTTTGTGCTCCCATACCGGAGGGATAAATCCTGCCTTTTTTTGAGGGGTCCCCTTGTCAATCAACCACGAGTTTATTGGATATACCATCAACCACTGGTTTATTACGTTGGCTTTGATTGCGCAGCTTCAAGTCATATGTCACTCACTTACCGAGCACCCGGCTTCGCAAGTCGCAAGGGGAGAGGAGTGGGTCAGTTCCACCGGTAAAGAGGCTATTTTCATCTATTCTTATTCAAGCAATGGACAGGGCAACTTCGCAAGTGGGATAACACGTTGCTTGCTATGGCTGCTATGATGTATCTATGGTTGCACTTGGTCCTATGGGAAAAAGAAGCACATGGGCGCCAGGATCGAGCAGCAAATTTTAGACGATGAAGCGCGGCGCATCAAAAGTGGCGTCGCGTTCTCAGATCAATAGCTTGAATGCGTTGAATGGCTTGGGCTTGGGTGATCCAACTTCTGTAATCTTTGGTAGACTGTGCAACTCCAAAAAGCTTCAGCAACTCAAGCTGCAACCCACTGCGATTCATGAAGTTCAACAATGTTCAACCAACTACAGCCAGAACTCCAACTTGAACCAACTCCAACCAACTTGAACCAACTTGAACCAACTCCAACCAACTCCAAGCAACCTTTTGGGGACTTTGGTGCCGAGGATGTGGGGCCCTTGGAGGCGTATAGCTTTGTCCACCCGTCACTGGGTGCCTCGGCGCTTCGCCCAGGGGCCGCGCGAGCCGTGCCAAGCCTGGGTCGCCATGGTGGTGATGAACCATCCAGCTCTTCGTAGCCATTACTAGGGAACTACTTGTAGGATGGTTTCTCAAGTCAATAGGGAACCCCAAAATGTTTGGTTTACTACTATAGATGACTAATCTTGGATGATTAGGGGTGTCCCGTCTTTTGAGAAACCACCATATGTCTGTGGGTCAGTTCACCCGAGACGTCCCGCTGGTTCCCCATCACCAGGCTGTGAGTCATCATCATCATCATCATCATCATCATCATCATCGTCATCATCATCATCGTCATCATCATCATCATCATCATCATCATCATCATCATCATCATCATCATCATCATCATCATCATCATCAGTTTCTTCTTCATCACCATCATTTCTACAGGAAATAGTGACACAGTCATGGCAGTCATCCGCGCCAGGCCTGTTGTTCGACAGCGCCTTGGCCGCCCTGCCGCAGTGGCTGCCAGTCCTGAGCCAGAGCTCATTGTGGAGGCACGGTGGCTGGGTCGGTGGGTGGGCTTGGTCTCGTTGGTTGGTTGAGCTTGGGTTCTTTGGGTTGGTTAGGTTAGTTTGGTTGGTTGTTTGGTTGGGTGGGTGGCTGGTTGTTTGGTTTGGTTGGGTGGGTGGTTTTTTGGTTGGGTTGGTTGCATGGGGTTGTCATACCTCCTCCAAAATGTCATGAGTCATGCGTAAGATGGTGTATCTCATGTTCTGTTTTCAGGCAATACATTGTTTTGGATCCAGCTTGTATCAAAATAGGAAATTTCACACAGACTGGGATGCCTTGATACGCCTGAAATCTTCGTGTGTCCCTTGGGCAGCCTGGACGTGAGCCTACAAGGATTTCCTGGTACGAACCCCCAAGATTGGACCCTGAAGGCCTTGGTCAAACCACACGAAACCAAGGATTCTGGGAGACAAAGCCAATGATCCAGATACTTGCAAATATATGTGTATATTATATTATGGTTGCATAGTTAAGCTTGGCACATGTTTGACGGTCTATGAATCATAGCTATGATCAATAATGGTTGATCACAATGCGTAAGAGTGGCCAATAAGTATGGTTGCCAAGCATATTTATTTCACAATCACAAATCTAGTTTGTGGTTTCAAGCATGTTTCAATTTCCCAAAAGTATTACCAAATGGTGGTTGGTTGCCTCGCGCATACTTTTCACGACGGGCTGGTTCAACCACCAACCAGTAATGATCAAGAGTGCCCAATAAGCAATGTTGTTCAACCATATTTCACAATCAACCAATCAATCAATCAATCAATCAATCAAATAGTACTTAAGAGTGGCCAAGAGAAACCTGGCAACCACATCACTGCTGCCTGAGATCCTCCAGTTTGATAGTCCCTTCCTTGCTTGGAGGCGGCGAGTTTGGAAAAGCAGCTGCGTGACTTGTTGGTGGCTCACTTGAAGGCTCGGACCGGCGAGGGGAGGTGCTCCATAGCGCAGCTGGGGGTGACCAAGCACCACGTAATCACCACTGGGACCGCAAGGAGGAGCAGCTGTGGTACAACCAGGATAGACCAGGCATTGCCGTCAGGTTGAGGAGCAGCATCATTGTTTGAGATTTGCATACCGAAACCTGTGTATTGGTGGCGAATTTGTTGCCTTTGTTGCGGTGCTGAACCTTTTTTTGATTTTTAACGTTTCTTGTCTTCGCATGTTTGGTTTCCCACTGAGAGAAACGAATGAAACAAGTGTTCATGCATATTGTTTCCACTAGTTGATCACTGATTCACCTTTAACAAGCGCCATTTAAAACAGATTCAAGTGACCATGTGTGTTGTTTCCGTGTTGAAACCAAGGTAAATACAATCCTTTGAGGTAAAGGGATGAAACTATGAAATATATTTTGGAACCAAGGTAAATGCCATTCATTGGTTTATTGTATTCATCAAGAGTAAGCCGCCGACGAAAATTCCCAGCAACGCTATGGCAGTTTTTGTTGAATGGTGTTGCAATAGTGAGCAGCCGCATGATTTTCTCCATCATTCTTCACCGCAATTGGAAGAATTCATCTACCCTTGGCCCAGAGATGGAGAGCCGTTCGCCGGTCAGGAGCCTTTGTTCTTTTGGCACGGTCCAAAGTGGCTGATCAAGAGCAAGTCTCTTGGTCCACAATGGCGGAGCTCCCTCGGACTCGTTTAGGGGATTCCATTGGCAAAAAATGATCTAACTCCATAGGATTGAACCATCTTTTTGCATTGGGAAAGTCAGTACCAAAAATGGTAGTGAACCACTGGTATCAACATGTAAGCTGAACTATGTGTCCTGTTGAATATCATCTTCTGCAGAATCATGCTTGGGGTTCTATGCTCAATTCAGCTGGTGTGGTTTTGCATCAAGAGCAACCTGAGTATTGAGATGTGAGGCTGCATCCATACATCTAACATCAATCTATATGCAGAGTTATCTTTACAAATGCATATATGCATGCATATAATATCATAGTTGCACACTAAGAAACACGATATTTATTTTAACAAAAGTAGTAATAATAATGATAATATTGATGATAATAATGATGATAATAATAATCATAGTGCATACTTTAATTCAGAATTGCACGTACACATACGTAATCATACAAATATATCATGTTATGCGTGCGCGTGTGCGCCCAAAAAGCTTGTGCACTCTTCCAACAGCTGATGATTTCCCAGCGCTTTGGGTAGGGGATACCCATGGGCATGGCCTTGCCATACGCTGATCATAATGGTTCCAATAGATCACCGGTAGATCTCGCTGTCCAGGTCAGTAATGGGTTTTTTTAGGGGTAGCCACCATCAACATCCATCAACCGTGAACAAGGGCACAACTGAACCATTTATTTCTCGGGGGAATCACAGGCTCTCGGGGGGGGGGGGGAATCGCTTTCCATCTCTCCATGATGATCGAAAGACTCACCATCAATTGACTCACGAACGGACAGTTCCTACGGTGTTTGCGTATGAAACGGATGATACCTCAATTTCACAATCATGTTGTACACATGCATGTAAATGTATACATTTAGATTGTATAATATATTTTTAAATATATCAAATATAAATATATATATATATTAAATTTATAGATAATTATATATAATATAAATAAATGAATATATAAATATATATATATGTGTGTTTACATGTACAGTCATAAAGCACCTTCACTTCTCTTGGTCATCCCGTTGGATATTCCGGACGAGTTGTTTCCCCTGGATGGTTCAACCTGGCGACCCGCTCTCAGGCTGTCGCGTTTGCTGGGCTCAGGGCCGTGGTATGCGAAGCTTCAGGTCGCTAGGGGAGCTCCGAGAGAGCGGCTCGCCGAGCCATGGAGCGACGGTTCAATGGGAAGCGGTTGGCTCCCAGGAGCACGAAGCAGTTTCTCAAGCCATCAGGGTACCCCCCCAGTTATCATCCAGTTCATTGATAATCTATAGCGATAAACCATCCATAAGTTGGGGTTCCCCTATGACTTGAGAAACAATCAAATGGTGATCATAGGTGGTTAGCGGTTTCAGCCATCATGGTTGACCAAAGGAAGACAAGGAGGAAACCAGTAGGGAGATTGTGCACCAACGAGAGACCCAAATATCACCAGATGAAAATTTCACAACACACGTGGTGGTTTCTCAAAGGGTACCCCCATTTATCATCCTTTATTAGCCATTTCTAGCTAATAAAAACCATATATTTTCGGGGTTCTAAATTTTGAGAAGCTCTATGTGAGCATTTCTTTCTCAGATGACGATCCTTGAATTCCTTCTTCGCTTGTGTAACATGTTGATGGCTAGGCTCTGGGTCCTATATTTTTCTGGGATTTTTTTTCCGTTTTTTTTTGTGGGATGTTTTTCTGTTTTCCAAGCAAGCAAGCAAGCAAGCAAGCAAGCAAGCAAGCAAGCAAGCAAGCAAGCAAGCAAGAAGGCCAGTCAGCAAGAAAGCAAACAAGCAAGCCAACCCTAAAACCATCAGCCCTAAAGCCAACCTTGAAACTGCACAACCATACAATGAAGTCTAAAACCAAATCTTTAGCTCAACCCTACAACTGTAAACCCTAAAAGCAGCCCTAAAACCAGAAAACCTCAAATCAACCTCAAGACTAAGCAGAAGCCCTAAAAGAAACCCTAAAGTCAGAAAACCTAAAATCAGCCTCAACCCTAACCAGAAACCCAAAAAGCAACCCTAAAATCAGAAAACTTCAAATCACTCCCAAGAAACTGTAAACCTTAAAATCAACCCTAATGCCAAGAAACAATCATGACATCAACCATAGAAGCATAAACCCTAAATTCAACTCTAAAACCATCAGCCCTAAACCCAACCCTAAAAAAAGAAATCCTAGAAGGAACCCTAAGACCATAGACTCTAAAACAATAAACCTTAAACTCCACCCTAAACCATAAACTCTAAAAATCAACCTAAACCAATCCTGCAACAAAAACCAAAAAAAAAGACACCCAAGGCCATAAAGCCCCAAACCCGACCCTAAAAGCAAAAACCCACAATGAACCTTAAAACCGCAAAACCATACAATGAACCCTAAAAGCAAAACCCCTAAACCCAACCCTAAAACCGCAAAACCATACAATGAACCCTAAAACCATAAACCCTTAACTCAACCCTACAACCATAAACCCTCAAAGCAACCCTAAAGTCAGGAAACCTCAAATCAACCTCAACCCTGAACATAAACCTACCAGGCACGGGTCTGAACCGGAAAAAAAATCCGCAAAAAGTCGGAAACAAATTCCCCAACCTGCCCATGACCCCTAGGCTCTGGAGCCATTTTGTATTTGGCAGGATTAGGTGCCAGAAGGATCTTGAGCATCGATGAGCATCAACCGAGGATAGCCCAGAGTCGTCGCAGCCTTTGAACAGGAAAATCCATAATGTTTGATTGTTGAGTGTGTAGAGTATAGAGAAACACAAATCGGTGATTGCTGTAAACCAACGGGTTTCCTATGGGTTTCCTATGAATTTCCCAGGTTTCCTATGAATTTCCCAGGTTTCCGATCGGTTTCCTCTGGTTTTTCCCGCATCCATATCCCAACCAATCGGAAGTCGCAGGAGCTTAGCGACCTTCCGGCAGCTCCAGCTGATTTGCTGGGAGACAAGGCCAGGATCTGGGGACAGATCGCAGCACTTCACCAATGGTCAATCAAAAGAATCAAAAGATCATAAAAGATCAACCAACAGCTTCCAATAGCCAACCTGAAATGTGATTTAGATGTTGCAATAGGTGAGAAACACAGGAGCCCCAGGGTTCCGAGCTGGGAAGGGATTCGTAGCCGTCGCTTGTGACCGAATGGTGCTAGGAATTCTTGAGAGGCCAGTTTTGCTGATTCCTTGTCTGTTTGTTTCGATTTGACATTTGATTTAGATGTTGTTATTGATGATCCTTAATAATAGAATAGCATTTTTGGGAGGATGGAAGTTCCATTGGAATGAACATAACAATACCCACCACCAGGTGTACCTTTCACTGCCTGTAAATGGCTAACATTCCACTGATAGCCCAAGGTAATGCCAAGCTGTACTGGAAGATCAGTTGCTTGGACACCCGGCAGGATGTGTTTGAGCTATGCCTAGCTCCGCAACAGCGTGCATGCTACTTGCGGTTCATTGCATTGCTCACAATCTTGCAGCCTGAAAAAAGCACCCATTAGTCCGGCAAACATGGACCGGTGGGTCGTCAAACAGCCGCACAGGATCACACAGGTTATCAATCAGGATCCATATTTCATATGATTTGAGGATAAATCTATAGTACTTGGTTGGTGGTTTCAAGCAATTTTATTTTCGCCAGTATTGCCAAGGGGTTGGGATGGTTGGCAAGCATATTTTTCGTAGGGGTGGTTCAACCGCCAACCAGGTATGTATGTTGGAGTTTTCCCAGAGTCTAGCTCTACGTTTTCCAGCATCGCTTTACTTTCTCGTGCAGACTGCAGCATGACTTGCAGCACGATGGAAGACACACTCTCGTTGAGCATTTGGTGACTCTTATGTGTCATGATTTTCACTGGTCTTGTGTGTGACGGACAAGTTTCACGCGGTGGTGAACCCCACAGATTGCTGGTTGATTGACGAGACGATTATTAAATGGTTCCAAGGCAACATATTGCTGGCGCCATATGTTTCAAAGGTGCATAGGTGATGTGCCCACGGTTCACTGGGAACTGCCTGGTTTCCGGAAGATGCGGCTAAACCAGGGTTCTGGCCAAGCTATGAACCCTGGTGGCCGCCATTGTGGCCGTGGCTCCCCCGGCACTTCCAAACCCACAGGTGGCAGCAAAGGGTCAGGCAGCGCCTTTGCAGGAGAGCTCTGCCGAACATGCACAGGGGGTCCATGTCTATGGTTGTATCATGTTGTACCCCTTCACCAGTTTAATTAATGGATAATAGTAGGGGATGATAACCAACAATAGTAAAGGGATATACCAGCTATATGGCTATGGGTCAATATGAATCAACCAACTAATGGGGGATATTCCCCAACAATTTCATAGGGAAAACAATGGTTGATGAGGGGGAACCAGGGGTACGGGGGTTTGACCCACAGCCACCAGTTTAATTAATGACCATTGTTAATATAGGGAAATTTACTCAGAACCAGTTTAATGATCATTTTTTTTGTCATGATTATGTACCCCTGGACCAGTTAGTGATTGTTAATAGGGAAACTAGCCAACTATAGGGATACACGATGGCTTTGGACAAACCCACACCAGCACATACAGAAAATAATTCAGTATCTCCGGTTGCATTTGGAGCATGCAGAACTGATCATTTGCCAGAATAGCAAGCACAAGTATAGAACCGATTCTGGCAAATGAATCGGTTCTTGATGAGTTGGTTCTGACCGGCATTACTACTCTTGATTAGTTTTTGCTCTATCATCATTCACCATTGTGGAATCAGTGCTAAAGTATATATCTATAGAGTCAATTGAGTCAATCATCATTGACCATTTACTGATCATATACATCATTCACCACTTCACTGGCACTGTGATTACCATGATCATAACTTCTTGCTAGCCGCCCCCATGACCAAGGGGCGATTGACCATATAGCTTCGCTTGATCATAGGGGGCGGCAGATTTGTGGTTTTGAACATCCAACAGATTCAGAGAAACCAGCCAGTTTATGAGCTTGTGGCTGGATTCGTTGTGATCAGCATGCTGGATTTATTGCATCCCTCTAGCGATTAGCAATCCGCAGAGAAACTGATGGCTTTATCCATGCTGTGCCCCCAAGATGCCGTTGTTGGTTGCCCATGACTTGGGATGGTTGGGGGTTCACCATGGAGCACCACCATGGCTACCTAACAGCCGTGGCGCGCCAGGATTCGAAAGTCCCTGCAATCGGTGTCGCTGTGGATGACACATTTTGTACACCAGGCGGGTTGGTCACCTGGGATTCGCAGGAAACCATGAGAACCTCAAAAATGATTGTTTCAGTACCTATTCAACATGATTTGGTTTATTGATCGATGCTTTCAGACACTTGATTTGGTTGTTTATTAAACCTGATTCATATTGGGTGATTTAGGTGGAACGCTCGACTATTAAGAAACCACCAGTTGGCTCCTGTCATGTTGGAGCAATGGTGGAAGACGTGCCTGAAAAATAAAGGCTGAAACTCTTGAAAACCATTGAACGGGTATTGATCAATCCACGGAATCTGAAATCCTGTTTGTTCCTGAGATCAAATACCATTAGGCTATTCACCACGGGAAAAAGAATGCATCATACAATACAAATTGTAACCAAGCAGAGACTGTGTGTTGAAGCTTTTGGGTACAACCTGCTTGAGGCTTGAGTGGATCTATGGGATGACAGTAGCGACCAATCCGCAACTTTTGTGTCCCCATCGTTGTTGCCATGTCTCTGCGGTCGGTTGTTCCATCCCTGTGATCAGTAGCTGTTGAACAATGGCGTTTCCCTGGCTGTCCGCCTCCAAGCTGGAGACCAAGCTGTGCAGAGTGCGCATGTCTCACCGACCATGGGATCCCGTGGGTGTCGAACCGATGGTATGATGTACCAGCTGTAAGCAACTGGCAGTGGCTGGTCATATGATAACTATGGCTGCATGCCTCTAATGGCACCATCGCGCAGGTACTCTTAGCTGATGAAAGACCCCAAAGGGGGAAGTCAACGGTTTCAACCCATCAAGGATTTTCACACAGGATCAACAACAACAAGCATGAAGACCTTTGTAGCTGTCTCCAAACTGGTCAACGGGTCTGCATTCTTGATGCCCAAAGCGGTAGTACAGGATAGCTTGACCACACTATTTGACCGGTATGCTCCCGAGTTCCAAGTTGTTGCAGATTCGCAGTCCTACCAACCATAGCTATTTGCAATTGCTAGTTCGCTTTAAACTCACCAAAGTGAACAGGCCTGGTTGTAAGTAGGGTCCCACCTACCAACTTATACCAACCACAGCTGGTAGTTAGCCAAACATCACCTAACCAGTAGTGTTATACCAACTTACACCTGCCATAGCTGGTAGATATACCTACCATAGCCATAGCTGCTGGTAGCCACCCTAGTGAACTCACCAAAGTTCAGCGGCTCCGGGCACCGTGAGATGTGCACCTTGCCACATGGCGGATGAAGCGCCGCTGGCGCCTCGCTTCTCTCCCTGGCTGTCCCTGGCTGCGCCGCATCTCGTGGATGAGCGCCGCGTGGCGCCCTATGCGGTGCTGCACTTGTTCGTGGAGCGGGGGAGTTTGGGAGCCCTGGTGCCCAGCACCAGAAACCAATGAGAGTTACTGGAGCCAGTATAGTACTTGCTGGTAGTATACTGTGTGAGTGAGTAATCTATACTCTAGTATGCCACTCTACTGGTAGTATACAGTAACTAGTATACTGGCACAGTATACCATACTCCATACTACTTACCTACTGTGTGACTTATAGATTTTATAGAAGATTTTATAGCAACTGTGTGATAGTTTACTACTGTAACTTACACAGTTGGTAGGAGAGTATACTGCTGGTAGTATAACAATGAGTTGCAGTTGGATTTCAAACTTTAGTCATATACTATGACCGGTGACGGTGGATAGCTACAGTTGGTTACTGGTAATAGCTGCTTAGTATACCAGTATACTTATCCATATCAATAGATCCCTAAATGGTAAATCAGCTGATATCACCAGCTATTTACGGTCAAACTACTCGTGGTTTATCAATGTGAATCTAACATTATAATACATTATACAGATTATATCCGTATCAATTTTTAAGTGATAAATATTGCCAGCAAACAAGTACAGTAGCTATGAACCATAGTTACCTTTTACTAATCAATATCAATAGCTATGACTATAGCACCAATGACTAGTAACTACTAGTATGTACTAATGGTTTTTACTAATTGTTAACCTACCTATGACTACTGGAGGTACCTAGTGACTGATGGTTATTACTACTAATAACCAGTGACTAGTGGTTACACTATATACTATGACAGTACTACTATGGATCCACCATTATGCCCATGAATCACCGGCTCCAGGACCGCGCCCATGGCTTGCCAGCGGCAGACTTGAATGGCTTGTCGGATCCCTACGTCACCGCGCAGGTGAACGATATGGAGACTTTGACCAAGAAATCTGCGAGAAAATCACGTGGGTTGATAGTGGTTAATGGTGGTTTATGGTTGAAATAGTATGTTTTGAATAGTGATGGTAGTTACTGATGGTGTTTGATGGGAAATCGTGGCATTTGGAGACTGAAAAAAACAGACCATGAAACCTATCGCAAAATGGCCTGGCAGTGAAATGAATCAAAAATGATGAGCAATGATTGAGAATGGTGCTTAGTAGTTGTTATATATATATATGTATATATTAAATCATGACGGTAAATGATGATTACGATTTACGATGATTATAATGGTGGTTAATGATGGCTAATGATGGCTAATGGTGGTTACTGATGGTTAAGAATGCTTATGCAGTGCAATTACAGGTGTAAAAATGAGAGCAGATAAAGATGGTCAATGATGATCAACAAATACTGGTGATTCATGAAGCGTTGTGAATCGATCGAGGTTGGAATAATATAGAGGTTTGATCACTATAAATGGTTGACGGATCTTTGAGTACAATTTCTTAATGATGGTGGATATTGATGGTGAATGGTGATTAGCCATGGTAAACCAATGATGATTGGTGGTCAGCTAGTGGTTAGGTGGCGATTGAATGTTTCTAATGGTTCAGATAGAAGGGAATTCCAGTAGTGTGTGACATTGTAGCTATTGATAATGGTTGCCAGTCACTTCATGACATGACCAGACAATGAGAAATGGAATCATTACTGATGCTACATGATGGTCAATCAAAATACGGGATGACAACCTGGTATGTCTTTGGTAAACCACTGGCAATCCATTGTCACACAGCAGGGTTACGGCCAGCTTCCACATACTTGACGCAAGAGTCGCAGTGGCAAAACGGAAAGAACAACTATCTAGTACTCGATTTAAAACGCTTGGCATTATATACTTATCAATTTATGATTTAGTGAAATTTAGCGACTTTAAGTGAAGGCCTTATGGGTTGACAAGATCATCTAAGGTAATTAAAAAGATCGTCGTCGTCACTTGATTTATATGAGGACGTCCTTCTTCATAGACTTGAACCTGCATAGGATCCTGGTAGTAACCATCTGGCCAGAATAGATCAGATTCAAGGTCTGAGGTTCATACTTTTTTCCGACAAGACTCTGTTTGACTGACCAAAAAACATATGTTCAGACTGATGTTCAGGCAATGGTCTTTGCAACCCCATACGCAGAACGCGGCCTACAGGTTTCCACTCTCTTTTTAGCTATGTGCTGGTTCTGTCTCGGAAACTTATATCAACCTACCAGACTTTAAATCATTGAAGACACCCGATTTGCCCAACACTTCAACGCCAGGGTGTTCATGCAATTGTTGGATCTCCCTAAACCGCAAAGATCCGCACGAGTACCGAGTCCATGACCAACATAATCTCTTGGTAGCCAACTTATTCACAACTATTTACCACTTCCCAATCACTTTGAACTTTGAACCTTTTTTATTGTCGCGTTTCGCAGCTTGTTGGCCGTGAACCAGGATGTGGATGTGCGAACCAGCACCCAGAACAACACCCTGGCCCCCAAGTGGTCCGAAAGTTTCTACCTCAGCGTCTATCGTCCAGAAAGTCGCTTGGCTGGGAGGTGAACAGTCATCGAGCTGGAAAATGCAGCAAGTTCAAGAAGTGGCTAGAACATGCTGGCATCACCCACATATTGAAAGAATTGATGTGGGGTGAGCTCAAGTAAAACATGTTGACTGGAGGTGCGTTGATTCCAGGAACAGGTCAGTGCATCTGCAGTAGCTGAAGGTGATGTTGTGGGAAGTGATTGAGGTGCTGTTGAACTACCCAAACCAAGGATGGCACCAGCAGGCTTTTGCTGAGGGCGTTTTTAGGGGTTGATTGAGGGTACGGTACTAGCTACAGCTGGATGTGCAGCGCCCAGGGTTAGAACTGGGCGAGCCAATGGGCTGTTCATGGTGTCCTTGGACCAAGACTTAGCCACCAATCGTGGAATTCGGAATGCCCCAATGCCCCAGAAACGTCATCCATGGCTTTGGTGATCGGCTGCTGGTTCCACATCTATTTCCATGTTTGCGGGATTTGGAGTGATAGTGCCATTGGACAGATGTTTGAAGGGAAGTGGAACCCAAAAAATGATGTTTATCAAGGGCTCGAGGGGTTGTTGGTAGTTGTCAAGACCCCACATGTCGTTGGAAGTCGATGTCTGGTGAAGAGTAGGATGTTGCTGATGAAGGAACTCCTGTTGAAGTTGGAGCTTGGTGATTTTCCCGGGGTTTTCATCCGTTTCCAAGCGGAGAGTCTCTTTCGTCACCGTCCATTGTGGATGAGTTACTGAGTTCATCTGAGTTCGATCAACAATCCAATATGAGATAGTTCTAAGTGGACAGTTATCAATTCTATTGTTGGTTGTTGGTGACTATCTCATGTAGCCATTGTCCACCATGGTTCCCTTTTCACCCCTGGTGGTGCGAAAGTCGAGGTATTCTGACTCTCTTCGTCCACGATGAAGACTTTGGACATGAAGACGCGGTACCTTTGGTCTGCAGCACCATCAGGGTTTTGACCCATAGCCTTATGAAGACCTGAAAACCATCATCATCCCTTCTGAAGTCCACCATGTATCATTCTCCACCACCATCCGCCACTCCCCAGGTCCCCCATCTGCCACCAGCCCTTGAGGATCCTAACCCTCAACCCTTACCGGACATCCGCGCAGTCTGCGGCGCCCAGGTGGGCTTCGCAGGGTCCTTGGTTGGGCTCAGCGATGACTTGCTGGGCATCGTGGATATCTCCTTGGAGAAGATGCCCTTGAACACCAAGATTTCAGGCAACGAGTGGTGGGTCCTGCTTGGAAGGCATGCTGGTGCCCGTGGAAGCCGTGATGATCAAGCATATGTGGGGCTTTCTTGAAATGGGGAACCCCCAAGTTTGGTGTATTTATTACTGTAAATAGTTGAGAAACTGAATGATAACTCGGGGAACCCATGGGAACCCCTATTTTGAGAAATACCTTTATAAGGTAGATGAACTGAGCCCAAACAGGATGCTCTGCTGGGAATCTTTGTCAGTTCAACCAGGGCCTGTGCGTTTGATCCTGTTGACATCCTTGTAACCAAGCATGAAAGCATCCAGGCTGTTCCAACAGGTGTTCTTGTTGATGTTGCAATGGAATATGGTAGGTCACCATATTCGAAATCTGTTGGGGCGAGTGCTGGGCAAGGTCAAAGATGATGTTGGTAAATTGAGTACCCCCCAGATGGATGGTTTTCTCATGCTGGAAATCATATGTTGGGATGTCAACTCAGGATATTATGTAGTCAGGCAACCGGAATCTTGCCCCAGCGAATTGTCAAGTTTTTGATGGGAGGGGATAGCAACTTTTATTCAAGAAATGTAAGCGGTTGTCATAGATTAAGGAAAGTTTTCCCAACAGTTTTACGCTTGTACATTTGCGTTTGTTCCAGAAAGTTCAGGATTGATAGATGACCTAGTTCCTGAATGATCATAATAACTTGACAAATATATCGTATTATACTGATTTGTACTGGAAATCCATATTCATATAGGCCTCTAGGGTTTATGTTTACACATGTTTTGGATTGCAACTACTCATGGAATCGAGGTGCATCGTGCAAGGACCAACAATGACAGCATTCTGTGGAGGTGCTACGCGACTAAACTGTGGGTTGCAAGAGGGTTCAAGCGCACCTGTCGAGAAATTCCACTGTTTCAACCAATGGGGCGCTTAGAGACACTGTGCAGCACCACCACCGGCATCATCATCATCATCATCATCATCATCATCATCATCATCATCATCAGCAGCATCACCACCACAACCATTGGGGCAACCTCGTTGCTGCCAGCACCAGGGTGGTTCGAGCTCCAGAAAGGCAGCCATGCCACCAGCAGCTACCTCAACCGCATGGCTCACCATGGGCCAGGCCATGGGCCATGCGCAGAGCCTGCAGGTCGAATCAGGCGCTCCGCTGTTTTACTTTCTCTAAATGCAACCGACTGTGCAGGGACAGTCGAGCTGGCACATGAGTTCATTCTGCAGAGATCCAACGGCTTTGCAGTATAGAAGTGTCCGCGGTGATTCATGCGCCATACATCCTTGCCCATTCCAACTTCTCATCTTCCCCTTGGGGGGTACACCATGTGTATAGACTCACCGGCTACGCCAGGTTACAGTTGACCCTCTGCGTGGCTGAAGCACAGCACGAGTTGTATGCCTTGTGTCTGGGGCCTCCAGCGTTTCGGGAACCCATGCAGCCCTTGGACTTCCAGCAGTTGTTGAGCCATGTGCCTTGGTGTCCGAGGTCACCTCGCAGCTGGTTGGTGAACCAAGCGGCGGGAAATGGGAGAGTTGAGATGCCCAAATGCTGCCAGAGATTGTCGGCCAATATGCGGGACACATTCAGACATGCACACTACACATACTACACATACTACACATACCTGGTTGGTGGATTTCAAATATTCTCTATTTTACCCCAACCGACGCCAGCAAAGTCGTCAAGCAGGATGCCAGCACACCAGTGCCATCTCATTTTTTTCCGCGGGCATCACGGCATCACACCTTCGTTTCTTCATGCTGGCAGCCATAAGCGTTGGCCAAGCTTCTACCAGAGGCACATGTCCATCTTGGGGGATGCTGAGGGATCATGTTAGGTTTCCCGCAGCAATTATCAACACATGGATACAAATGGTTGTCTAATATTTTTGTGTGAGGGGTGGCCCTAAATCACCATGCGACACAGGATGAGCAGCAGATAGTCAGTTCCCAGAGATCCGTCCGTCAAATCGCAATCGTTACCTCCGTCCGATTATTTTCGGCAGCACATGTACAGTGATCCTGGAGCAGGTAGAAGATGAAATTAGATCATCACCAATTGGTAAATGATCTAAGTGTTGAACAATAGGGGTGTTCTCATTATGTTTGGAACTGCGTGTTGGGAGTGTCACAATGTAGAAGGGTGTCCAAACGCAAACCAGTTGGCCATGGCTTCCCCTTGACCATTCGTTACCCAACAACAGAATCATCACTTGCCCTGCCCTGAAGAGTAGAGTTGAATGAACCGGCCACAGCACAGGTATCATCACATCACTGGATAAAGTCTTCAGCAACTATGTTGGGCATAGTAGCTGGGTCTGGCTCGGTTGATTTACACAGAGTATCAGGAAGACACACACACACACACTCACATAAATATATGTTTAGGTTTGCCTCTGACAGCGCCATATAATGAACCGCCAGAAGCTTGGATCGATAGCCGATTCTCTTGGCTGTCACAATCCAAGTGTTGATCAGGGACTATGGCAGTTGTGGGGATCTGTCGGACAGCCGCTCAAGCCCCGTGGTTCGATTTGATCGCGGGATTCATCGTAACCCACGCACTGAGATAACACCTGTGTAACCCACAATGGCAACTGTTGGTATATGTCCCTGCTAGTGTTTCTGCAATTTTGCTTCTCTACAAGCATAAACATCATGAGCCAGTCATGAGGCCAAGCCCGGGCCCAGAATGATTCAGGGTCCTGCAGGTCCTGCAGCCTCTCGGCACCGTAGGTGAGCAGCGTGGCGCATGACGTGGGTTTGGTGAGTGAAGCCGCGGGTCCCGTGATCTTCTGGGCACAGCGCCTCAGCAGCCTGGTCTTTGGCACAGCTATTCTCTTGGTGTGGAGGAGTGGCTGGGGGTGTGGCATGTGGATGTTAGTGGCAAGTGGATGGATGGGTCAAGAATTTGCAACTAATCACTAGTGGCATGTGATGGTTTCTCAAGCCATAGGGGTACCCCCAGTTATCATCCTTTTTAAAGCATCTTAGTAACAAACCCACCATTTTTTCGGATACCCCTATTTTGAGAAACCACCATGTGGATGTTAGTGGCAAGTGGATGGCATATGGTCATGGTCGTGATTAGTCGTGGGTTTCTAGAAACGTTGGCCACTCGAGAGTTTGAGTGAAAGTTGCCTGTAGCGCTTCACCATTTTCGACCATCTGTGGTGCCAAATTGTTTTGTGGGATCAAGCTGATGACTGGCCCGTCACCAAGACGATTCCGGGTGAAGTGCTGCCCTGAAGGATTAGTGAAAAGACACATTATTTACATATTTACTTACAGAAATCAACCACTTGAATCGTTTTTTCTGCTTGATATGCTCATGCTTATCCCTGCATAGCCACTGGCCAGCGCGCAGGCCTCACTTTATCTTGCCTTTGATCATTTTGGCCTTGTGCATTTGCCTCTTGAAGTCTTCACCTGATGAGATCACGCAACAGCAACCGGTCGCCGACCCTGCGCTGAGCAAAGTTTTCAAGGCAGCGGAGACAGGTTTAGCACATCATCAGCATCTTGGCAGCTGGAAGTTTGGAATGTTTGTTGCTGCCAAGTAGCACCAATGGTCGATAGCATAACATTTTACAACGGTTGAATAAATCATAATGCATAAATGCATAAAGCTTGATAGTACGCGATAATGACCACCAAAGAAAGATAAATAAAGGGTATACCAACTATGTGGGTCAATATCAACCGTCAAGAAATGGTTTGGTGAACATCCCCAAAGACTAGGTTGGTCATTTTGAGGACGTTCACGGGTACCAGGGTATTGGCCAATAGCCAGTTCTGTTTTCAATCACCACTGGATCCAAGGGTGACGAGGGCATAAACTTATATAGTATGTACCCAGATACTTCAATCATGGAATATTGTATACGTACATTTGGGTCATGTGAATGGCAAATGTTGGGTAAATATCCACCATAGCGATGGAGCATCTGGGATACATGTGTAACGTATGTTTATTTAAGGGCTGTTGGCACTGTTGACCTGGAAAGCTTGGATCACCAGCGCTGTCGCAGTACAGCTGCAGCATATCGTGGTTGGTAGGGGCTTCGTAGTGGTTGATTGCTGCTTGACCCTGGCGCAGTGTACCACCAGGGTTCCTGAGCTGCGCGAGGTACAACGAGATTTGCACCGTGCAAAACAACTTGGGGTCCTGTGTCCCTTGAGCTCGCAGTGATCAGTCGAACAGAGAACCGCAGCAAAATCGGCCCATCAAGTTCCGAGTTCCGTTAGTTCAGTCCCTTTTTGATCAACAAGGACACCAGTGCGAAGTGACGCCCAATTGGTGCAACATGCTCCAAATGGAAAAACTTGAGAACGCCAAGTAATTCTCATCTCCAAGCATTGCAGCAAAAAAAACCTTCCTCAGAGGGTATGTACCTGCTCAGCATAATTGCTCAATTGGATCACTAATGAACATTGGCTCATAGGTTTATTGGGATATGCTGCAAGTGTGGTCATGTGTGGTTCAAGAAGATTGACATGGTTTGTCATATTCAGTTGCTTCAACCATTGCCCGTTGTGAACAGTTTAACACAAGCTGTTGTCTGGCTGGGAAGTGTGGGAAACATCGTGGTTCCAGCACTGCTGGTTTGTTGGGGGTTGCCATCATTGCCGTCCACCTGGCTTATACCTATAAACCAGACCGACATTCTCAACAGAAACTAGCCTTTCAAAATATCTTATGCCACAAACAAACATGTGGACTAATAGAAAGAGCCAACTAGTCCCTATGCTTCCAGTGGAAAGAATACGTAACCATTTGGCTTCTACCATTGTTGTAACCGGGGTTGGTTGCCTACTATAGTGGTAACTGGAAGCATAGGGGTTCTTAACTTTCAGAGAACTATGCGAGGCCGCTTTGAACATCCACCTTACAGCTGGGCTTATGAAACTACATTATAGCAGTCAGGTAACAACAATTGACCATGAGGTGTTGAAATTAAGTGTTGTTTGTTATTCAAGCACCCAATGTTTGTCTGAAGTAGATTAGGTGATAGGTGTATCATTTTGTTTGTTTATTATTTGATGTGTGCATATCTTAGTCTTATCGTGCGGAAATCTGGCACTACAAAGGACTGTTGCAGAACGTTTCCAAACGAAGTGCTTGAAGTGTGTACAAATTTGATGATGCCGCCCTACATCAGCCAGTGGGATGAAATGCACATGTCGATGGCCACACGGACAAAGACACTTCAGCCAGCACATGCCACAACCATGAATTGTGGCAGCTGTTGCTAATGTTGCATTTCCTCTTGCAGTTTTTGTGATGTTTGCTCATCTCAATCTTGAGATCCTTTGCTGTTCTGGTTACTTTAGTTGATGCTGCTGTTACTTCATCAACCAGGATTGTCAGCATTTTTCCTTTCTATTAACTATTTGTACCATAATTCACCAGAATCATTGACCATCAAAATTCATGATATCTCATGTTGCTGTGGTCTCCTATAATGAACCACCTGAACCATCATTAAAGAAATAGATCATCAAAACCACATGAAACATGATCTTCCTATGTTTGTTGGTAGTTGCCCCTGTAATGAACACACATAAATCATGATTAACTATGATTTACTATTGTTGGTGGGACAACAATATTCATCACTGTCTATAACGTTTACTTATTACCAATAATTCTTAATAAATTTGATCAACAGTTTTTATCAATCACCATATTTTTCACCATAATGGAATTCATCAACTAGATAGGGGTTCTCAAATTAGGGGGACCCCCGATTATCTCCTTTACTAACAAATTAAAGTTATAAACCGACCATTTTGGGGGTACCTCTATGGCTTAGGAACCATTAAAGTCATAAACCAACCAGAACTTGGGTGTACCCCTAGCTTCAGAAACCACCATATATGAACCATCAAAACCACCATATATTAACCACCATATATGAAGCCACAATGTAGCTTAAAGAACCACATTAACCATCAACAAAATCACCATCAATCAAAACAATCACCTGATTTTTAACCATAGAGAGCATATAAACAATCATATTTAACCACCATATATTAACCATCAAAAATTTCACCATATTAAGCGCTGAAAGATCTCCACCTCTAAGGTCGAGAGCATTCGACAGCTGCAGGGCTTGTGGCAGCAGGCGCTGCACCGGAAAGTCGCGGTGGTCGTGGGCCTGTCGCTGCTGGACGTGGCGTTGCTCCACTTCAGCCAGTGGCAGGTGGGACCGGGGGGCCTCCCCAGGGCTAGTCGTGGACAGATGGTTAGTTAAGCTTCGTTGGTGGTTAATTAAGATCTGGCCTTAAGCATTGGTTGGTTGGTGTTGACAGTTGGTTACTGTAATTAGTTGCTGGTTAGTGGTTTGGTCTTTCCAGTTCTGTTTCTGTTTTTGTTTCACCGAGGCTCACATAGTGACAAAAGAGTGTTTGGTGGTCCATTTGGTGATTATTTTCCCAGACGTATAAACACAAAATGGTTTGTTGGTTGACAAGCATATTTTTCATAGGGGTGGTTCAACCACCAACTTAGATTTTCACATAATTGTCATCCCAACAGCGGGCTCGAATAGTAGTTTGGTCGTTTGGGAGATGTTCAGAGTTTTGCCATAGCATTCCATAGCCAAATGAAAATCTATTTACATGAATATCTAAACGTAAACATATCTAGTCCTGAAGTTACAAAATATACATGATAAACATTTGTGCATAGTAACACCGGAAATCCATGAAAATCCCAAAAAATCACGACCAGTCAACCGCAACTTACCCATCTGTGTTCGTACGATTCCAACGGGCCTTGGCTTTTGCCTTGGAATCACCGACTTGGCGAAGCCCCGGTTGAGATCCCTGGGATGAGTCATGCAGCCCCTCAGGGCCTCTTGCTGAGACTCGCTCTGACCTTGCTGCTGGCATTTTTGCTGGTCAAACACTCCTGCGTAGCTCGTGTGGTGAGGGCTTTGTACATCTACAAATCGACGCTGGGCTGAAAAGTTGGTTGGTTGTTGGTTCGTATTCGGCTGCGTTGAATATATCGTCGATGCTTGCTGTTGAAAGTCTTTGCCCTTATCATTTTACATTTTCCCAAGTGCACCAGGGTGTCGACCAATCTCAAGCTGACTTCGAAACACAGCAGAAACTTCAGATACAGACAACATTGATGGGTCCCCAATCTATTCCACAGCTTGGGGCTCCAGGTCGTTGTTTTTCTTGTCTTGGCATTGGATGGTGTGGCCTAGCTCCCAGCAGTTGGGGCTACAGCTGCTGGTGGAAGTCATCATGTGACTTGTGGTTCCCAAGACCCTTCCCATTGCCGTGGTCACTGGTCAGCCGGGGCCAATCCCCTGGCTGATTTTCTTCCGGGAGATGCAATTCATCAAACAGAGCTAAATATTTTGATCTACTATTTTCAGCCATTTGATTTTTACATGTGTTTTTTCCGATGCTGATAGTAGGTTTATTATGATTAATGGTGGTCAATACCTGATAAAATAGCCAACAATAGGTGATGATGATGATGATGATGATGATGATGATGATGATGATGATGATGATGATGTTGATGATGATGATGATGATGATGATGATGATGTTGATGATGATGATGATGATGATCATGATGATGATGATGATGATGATGATGATGATGATGATGATGATGATGATGTTGATGATGATGATGATGATGATCATGATGATGATGATGATGATGATGATGATGATGATGATGATGATGATGATGTTGATGATGATGATGATGATGATGATGATGATGATGATCATGACACCCCTCGAGCTGGCAATTTCTCTTCGTTAAGGAAGAACACCTTGAGCTCTGGCTGCGGCCTGGGTCTGGGAGTCACCCTGGAACCCGTGGACGTGCGCGGCATCACGCGTGTGGACACCTGTCACTTGACACCTGACGCGGCTGCGACCTTGAGCAATAGCCACTTGGCGTATCAAGGAGTGGTCGGAAGCTTCCAAAACTGGGGTTGGTGGTTTTAACCATGGTTGATAATGGTTAATAATAGGGGATGATAAGCAACAATGCTGGTGAAACAGCCACTGGTCGGTGGTTTGATACACATTTTCATTTCCCCTTGTAATTATTGAAAAACGGTTGGTTGACATATATTTGTCACAGGGGTTGAAACCAACAAGCAGATAAGATGGGGATGAGTCCACGTCAGCCATCAAGAGATGAACCTACCAAGAGCTCGACGACCACTTTGATGGGCCTTGTGGGCTGCTCATCAGCGGTTAATTGATGGTCGGTTCTTGGGGAGAATCGCCAAGAAAAAATATTCAGTTAGAAATGATGGGTAGGGATTTTTGAGCAATTTTGAGCAACAGTGATAGGTTCCACGAAGATATACACTGTAGTTGGCCAAATTGGTTTCTAACTCGTTTAACTACCGGTTTTACATGACATTATTAGGAGGGCTTTTGACCAACTATCCCACTGATGTTGCTAGACCCTTGGTTGATACCTGCGCCTGATGTTGGTGGGTTGTAGCCCTCAAGCACCCAACAAAAGAATGGAGACCGATAGGTACACGCACCAGTTTTGTGGCCAACTGTGGTCAGTAGTATAAGCATATTCAAAAATCTTTTAGAATAGAACTTTGACCTCTTGGTGGCTTTAAACATTTTTTGATATTGTTTGTTTTGTGCTTGGTAGTTCGGATGATGGGTTGATGAACTATCTTTTTTTATAGGGGTGGTTCAATCACCACCCCACTGTGGATGACCACGCTGCTCGTCGCCTCACAGGTCCCAAAAAAGACAGCAATGCAGCCACACCAGCGGCCAAGCCATCCATGCATAGCTTGGAAGAAAGCTCCTGGACCGAACCCATGTGGTGTAAGCATTGTGGAGGTTTCCTGTGGGGCGTGCACAGGTGCGGCTCACCGAGCCATGGGTTCGGCGGTGCGCTCATAGCATGATCCAATCGGGGATCCAAATCGGCTTGCAATGATCTTCATCAGGAACATCATCCGTCATTCTCATCCTATGTCAACTATATGAAGTGTGAATCTGTTGGTTGCTTCTTATTTGGATCAAGCGGTGTTTGTTCCCCCAGCTCTCAATCCTCAACGCCCCCCTTTTGAGACGTTTGCTGCGCGTCAGGCAAGGCTGGACATGTCGCCAGTGTGGAGTAGTCCTGTGTCATGCCTGCGCAGCTGAAAACGATTTGGATTTTTGTCCAAAGTCCAAGTCCCTCTGAGCAGCGACACCCTTTGGATTCTCGCAGTAGCCGCTTGAGAAGTCTTAAGAAGACCATGCCTCCACAACGTGATTTATTTTTGTAAGATGAGTGCTTATTAGTGCCTATTTGTCTATTAGTTCATTATAATCATGAAGCCTGGTCATATTGTGACTATAGTCCTTGCTTTCGACCATGATGATTGATGTTCCTGATTCATGTTAATTAAGCATATCAAGTGGCACCAGCTGTCCAATCCCTCAGCAATGTGCCTCATGACCTTGGCCGATGTTGGTCATTTGATACTTGTTGGTGCCGGCGACAAGTCACTTGTCGCACTATTCACTATACAATTATTTTTTACTCTCCATATCTAGTTGGCCATAGTAAACTGCTACCTTTAAGTAGTTAGCTAGAGTGCACTAATAGCCTATCGCCAGTTAGCTATAGCAAACTATTACTCATGACCTGATAGCTATGGTAAACTATGACATTCAAGCTGATTGCCACAGTGTATTACTTAATCATAACCTGATAGCTATAGTGAACTATTACTTATAACCTGACAGCTATAGTGAACTACTACCAAACAGGGAGCTTTAGTATATCAGTTACTTAAACTACTACCCATTGGGCCACCTCTTTGGCTGAGTTTAATGGCATTGACCTGAGAAACGACCCATCAGCAGCTGCTCGTTTTTTTCCACGCTGCCTCCAATGAGGCAAGGCGAAGTGGCGACCGGCAGGCCCTGCTGTTGCTAGCGTTGAAAACGAGCAGTGCAAGCAGTGCAAGTGACATTTTTGGCTTCACGATTTGGTCCCTGGTCACGTGGCAAGTTGGCAAGGAGACTGGTTAGAGGTTGTTTCACCTTTTGGGGCCATTCCCAGAATAGCAGTGTTTAGTCATGTTGTGCAGGCAACAACTAGCTTTGGGCGTACCAAACCACTGCATTTCACACCCATGTGCCCATAGTGTTTAGAGTTCCTTGGAATTCCAAGCAGGTAAAAATGAACACGAGACCATTCGATACTGAACTGAGCACTGCTTGTTTACGCCTTCTGCTCGCTAAGTGAGCTAGTGGCGTCCGAAACAGTGGAAATGAGACGCTCGCAGCCGGGATAGCTTGACAGCTTGACCATGAGCAACGCTGGAAATTTACAGATTCACTGCGTTGTTTGATGCGGTTTCCTGTAGATGTCCCCATGATTCAACACAGTGACAGATGGGTGATTTCACGTCTTCTTGCTATTTCCATCCTTAGCCAGCATGATTTCTAGACAGGTTGGCTGTTGACATGGGTTGAAACCACCAGGCAGATGATGGATGATGTCATTCCACTTTTCTCGTGAGAAATCTTGCAATGGTGATGCCACGTCAGATTTGAATCCGTCGAAAGATGTCCAGTTTTCGTCAGTGTGGCTTCATGCTTCGATACATTAGATCCTCTGGGAAACTACTAAGCTGGAAGTTGAAAATCACCAGCTTGAAGAATTCAACCAGCTATCAATGGTGGATGTTCCCTGCACCCAGGCGGCTTTAGCAGATGTCAGTCATGAGATCCATGCCAGTCGCGGATTTCCAAGGACTTCCCAGGGATTCCGAGGCAAAAATGGTGCTTTCCCAGCCAGCCATGCTGGATTAACCAGGCCCTGCGAGCCGTGCTCACCGCCTCAGGGGCTCCATGCAGCTTGGTGGATGAGCTGAAGCTCATGTCCCAGCTGGGCAAGGAGGGGCGAGCTGAAGCTGCACCTTGGGAATCACAAATCGCGAAATCATGTAGTTTTATGAGCAGGTTAGACCAGGTTATTCATTCATTGGTAGGTTTTACATGCTTTACCATTCAGAAATCAACCAAAGGAATATCAACTAAGATAAGTATTGTGAGTATTAGCAGCCAAATTAACATCATTAGAATCTCATCAGCACTTTAATTGTCTCATTTCAGCACTGTCAAAGACCTTTGTTTTATTGCTTATGATCTCATAGAGGTTCTCAAACTATCCACAGGAGTCTCAGCTGTTTCGGCAGATCAAACCGCTTGCTTCCTCAGGGCAACCAACCGCAGCAACGGGCGATGGTTGTTCCACTGCCACCCTGCTGCCACCATGGGGATGGATCACTCATGACATATGGTGGTTTCTCAAAATAGGGGACGCAAAAAATGGATGGTTCATTGCTATATACAGTTAATAAAGATGATTTGGGGGAACCCCTATTTTGAGAAACAGCCATATGCAAATGTACATAAAATACAGTTTGGTTTGTTTTTCTTGGATGGGGCAAGTGACCACCAGCTGAGTTGCCAGGGTGATTTCATTTTGGAATCACCACTGGGACCCCAGGAGAGTGGAGCCTCAGCTGTGCACCTCTTGATTTTGCCCTGTCCCCAGGTAGCGGTTGGGTGGCGATGGGATGCTTGGGAGAGCCAGAATCACAATGGATGATTAGTTTATGATGGTTAATTTGTGCTTCAATAGCGAGTAGTGGCAAATTATGGTCAAGAATGATTGATGATACGCTGGTTGGTGGTTTCTACTTTTCTAGGCTTGAGACCCTCACCCGTGCACACTGCTACCCTGATCTTTTCGCTTCACTTTGAGTTCAAAAAGGGCTGCACCAACATGGTACATGATGAAACAAGTGTCAACTCAGAGGATTCGCACTCCCCCTGAGGATATTCCTTCGGAATATCATCACCCAAACAATTGAATCGTCCCTCTCAAAGTTCGTATGGCGATCATTCGTTGTAGGCCCGAGTACTTAGCTTCCAGCTTAGGCCACCGTCAACGATGCTCAAGCCCTTAAATCGTATCCCATCCTTCCGGTACGCAGATGGAACATGCTTGATACTCTTTCAAAGCTCCATAGTCATGATAATCCTGGGCACCGCAAGCTCGGTAAAAACGTGTGTGGACTCGGAATCCCATGTTCTTCGCATATAGGATCCTTTCTCTGAGTAGTCCTTGGTTTTGACATGCTCGACATAGAGGACTCGCTTGAATCCTCCTAGCCGCCCTCAACCCATAGCACTCCCTGTCCAGATGGAACTTCTCCCCCGTCGCTGTCAACAGTACTTCTGTAGGTAGTTCATGTTCTTCATCGAAGGGCAAAGGAACATCTGGGACTGGTTCCGGGATTGGTGGAGGTCCTGGGCTAGGAGATCTCAACCTGGGACTTTGATCACGTATGTTGAGAATCATAGGGCGCCTTGGGGATGTAGACGGCAAGGCACTGCTGCTGGACGATGCGGCAGCGTTGGAACTTCGCCCTTCCCTTCCGCCTCGACCCTCACTCTGCCTCCTGTCTTCCAACTGAAGTCTCTTCTTCTCCTCCTTCAGTCTTTCTTCTTCGCTTCGTCCTTGACTCATCCTGGTCCACATCCATTGGACAAGTGTCGTCATCATCACTACTATCACTGTGTAGAGAAGAACCACGGTCCACATCAAGACGTAGTCATCCCTCTCCTCTTCATCTCTTCCTCCTTGTCCTTTCACAGCCGCGATCTGTGCTGCTACCATGACCATTCTGAGAGCTTTCACCAAGGTTTCCTTAGGTACTCCATCCTTTGGAGTGCCTTCACTCCTACTTCCTCCTCCTTCCTTCTGGTCTTCCACATACATTCCCATCCTCTTCTTCAGGTCTTTAAGCTTCTCTCCTCCAAGCGCTTTGGTTCCTGCATCAGCTGGCATTTCCGTTCCCCTCATGTGATATACCAGCCAATCCCCTCTGTCCACACTTTTCTTCACCAAGTGTGCCCTCTTCTTCAAATGTCTCGTCCTCCAAGCACCCACATCTCCCACAGCAATCGCCAAAGCTGCGGAGCTGTCAGTGAAGGCGACACCCTTGATCCTTTGATCTAGGATCTCCTCAACAACCACCTTCACCGCTTCTCCTGACACAATCGTGTCCATCAGTTCGACTAACTCCGCCTCTGCTGTAGAACTGGTGGTGATGGTCTGTTTGGAGGACCGCCACAAAATAGGGGAACCAGCCCACTTGATCAGTGAGCATCCTTGACAATGTTCACTGAATGACGCATCCGAGAACAACTCCATCATGGGTTCCTCTTCTGGGCTTCCTTTGGGGAATAGCAGGCCATCATTCACGGTCGACACCAGGTATTCCCAGACATGCTGTCCCAACTTCCTCACCTTCGAGGGACACAGGCAGATGTAGTGGGCCAGTCTCGATGTAGCAAACATTAGATCCGGTCTGCTGCGTGTAACTAGCCACACCAATTCTCCCACGATCTTCTGGGCCTCTCGTGTGTCTTCCAGGCTCTTCGTCTTTTCTTCTTGGAGGTCTTCAGCCTCCTTGGGAATGGGGGTCTTCTTCCTCTTCCAATCCTCCTTGGGGCCTTTCAAATTCTTTTTCAGCAGCTCCTGAATATAGTTGGCCTGTGTGGCTTTCCAAACTCCATCCTTTCCTCGCCATAGTTCTGCCCCTAAGAACCGGGTTCCTTCAGTGGCATTGATCCATTCAACATTCGAAGTCTCCCACCTTTTCTTCACCTCCTTGATGACTCCTTCGACTACCGCCTCTGAGCCCAGTACTAGGATGTCATCAACGTAGACCACCACTAGTCCTTCCAACGCTCCTGGGTCGGGACCGTCCTCATCTTGTTCGACCCTCCAAAGGTTTGGCTCAGAGATCAACTGTTGTAGTCGTAGCTGTCCCTTTCCTTCTTCCCTTCTGATCTTCATCACCTCCAACTCCCGGTCTCTATGATCTCCCCAGAGCTTTGGTGATTGCCTGTACCCATAGACCGCCTTGTCTACGATCCACCATTCATCCGATGGTATCAGGTTGAGGGAAGTGAGCAGCATCGGAGGTTTCATCAAGGCCACCCGATCAGGTTGATCATCATTCAGGAGGTTCATGGGAGCATTGAGGAATGCTGTGTGCACATCAGTAATCGCCCCTTTCCATCCTCTGCGACTCGCTTCTGCCACTGCTAGTCGTAGCGACACGCCGTTGGTTCCACTGGCGTACACCTCCATCTTTGGGTCAGGAGGGAGGAAATTTCCGCATGCCACCAACCTGGACTTCTTCTTCCCTGCAGGATTTCCCACCTCAGGCTTTATGGTGAAGACCATCTTCGACGGAACCGCTTCAGCCTTTCCATCCTGGATCCACTTCTTCGCTTCTCCTTCCGGGATCCTCCTCAAAGCTTTCTTCTCTTCCAGTAAGCTATTGAGTTCCTTCATGATGGATGGCTTCCACTCCTCAACCTTCGTCTTCACCTCTCCCTGCGAAATCATGCGGGTCTGAAGCACTTCTTCCTTTTGGTCTTCTTTCATCATCTCTCTCATCTTGATGATTCCATCCAAAGTTGGTCCAATCGCTTCCTGCTCCCCCGTGACTGCATATGCCATTTCCTCTTCGATCACCCTCTGAATCTTCAATTGAAGTTCCAAGTCCTCATCCTCTTCTTCCTCCTCCTTTTCTTCTCGACTTCGAACTTCAATAGACCTCATCGATGACTTCTCTCGAATCCTTTTCCTCAACTCCAACGGGCTCAGGTCATCTTCCAAGGCGATCCAATGGTCTCTTTCCGGTGGGTTCTGAAGTCCAGCCAACACTACCCTGGTCAACACTAACGCCCCGTTTTCTCTTTCTACCCAGTGGCCGTGATGCTGCCAACTTGGGCATACATATTTGACTCGTTCCTGAGTCGGTTCCATCTCCTTGCTTCTCCAATGTCGTTTCCTCACCAGCACCTCATCCATGAAGTTGGGGCCCTTCGATGTCTCTTTCAAAGCTTCTCGTCGGAACCTCTCTGATAAGCATCGAATCGCAAGCGGCCACCTTTCAAAAGGTGCTTGTGCAGCATGAAGAATTCTTCTAGTGCGAGCCTTGATCTCACCCACAGTCTGTTCTACTCTTCCGTTGGCTTGAGGCTCATCCCCAGCCGTGTAGGTTCTCAAAATTGTTCTGGCTCGACACCAAGAATCCAATGCGACCGACATGAATTCGCCGCCTCGGTCTGTGTGAATTTGGGTCACTTCAAATCCATCCATCCTCAATTGAAGATAGAAATCCATGACTGCCCTCATCACATCTTTCTGCGAACGGCTGGGCATCGGTGTCACCAACCTAATCAGCTGCATTTTCACCTCTTTCCTTTCCTCGATTTCCTCCTCTTCACCGGCATAGGCTTCTTCCACGGGTTGGTCTTCCGAATTCCGTCTCTTCACAAAGTCTCTCTTGGTGTCCTTCTCTTCGTCCTTTTCATTCTCTTCTCCTTCTTCGAAGTCAACTACCCCTTCCTCCACCTCTGGGACCTGATGTTCTTCTTCTGGATTGTCTTGATCTCCACTGGGCCACAAAAATGCCCCAGCAAGGAAGTACCTGGCTTCCTTACCCAGCAGGTCTTGGGCGGATCGGAATGGTCCACTGACATCCAAGGAGAGAATGCCAGCTTTGGCGGGTAGCTTGGAGCGAACATGCTTGGCATCTCTGGCACTCGCCTCCTGGCAGACCTTGCAATCACGCCTAAATGGCGTGTGTTCTGCCAACACGTGTTCTTTCCAGCTCAGCCTCCTCAACACCACTCTTTTCTGGTACACTTCTTCCTGGATCTTCTCTGCCACTGCCCTCATCATTCCTGGTACCCAACGGGATAACAGTCGAGATTCCTGACAAATCTGATCCTTCGACTTTCCGTGAATCTTTCTCTTCCTTCCCAGCACTTCTTCTTCTGGTATCCTCAACCTCAGATTTCCTCCCCATGTCGTGGGTTTGCCGTGGATTCCTCCAAAGGTAGCTTGATTGAAGTTCTGTTGGTCCATCCCATACAGCCTCCTCATCATCTTCCATTGGGGTGTCTTCCAAAAGGTCACCACTTCTGGATTCTTTGGTGGAGACGGTTGTTCCACTCCAAAGGCCACCTTCTGAACTCTCTTCAGAACTTTCCGAACCTCCTCCGAAATGACAAAAAGAAGAAGATATCTGAAGAGTAAGATGTCATCTTCCCTCACCTTCTCCTTCTCTGCCGCCGAAATGTCCGTCATCCCGAACTGTTCTTCCCAGCTACGCACCGGACGTGGCATATCTGGAACTCCAGGGACTTCAATGTGCCTCAAGACAGAACGTGTCCGGCATGGTGGTCCACCCATCCATCCCTTCACCTCTCCGTCTAAAGCCATCCTCAGCAACGTCTCATATCCTGTGCCTCGGTCTGATAGGTCTTGGACGCTTCCTTCCCTCAAGATGTCCAACTCCACAAGGAGCCTGGTGTCCCCTCCAACCTCCTTGAAGGCCCTTTTCAACGTATATCCTTCATCTGGTCCTGCAAACAGGTGGATCACGGTTCCATGTTTCTTCCATAGCTTTCTCTGTCTTCGGTTTCCCAGCTGGTTGTTCTTCGGAGTCGGGCTTCGTACCAAAGCTTCCTTTAAATCTTGTGGGAGATCCGCAAAGACTGGATGCTCTTCTACCAGTCTCTTCATCCAGGCAACTTCGCCTCCTCCCGACGCTTCAATGGTCATAGTCCTCATCTTGATTTGAGCTTCCAACTCCATGATCAATCCCAATGCCTGGCTTTCATCCAACATAGGGCATCCATCCTCCAACATGATTTTCAAAGGCCCGATCTTCGGATGAGTCACCAATAAGCCATCTTCATTCCACTGGATGTCGCAGGCCAAACGTTGAGTAAGAACCCCCATAGGTATGATGGGTTCCACATTCTGATCGGCAACCAGAACTCCTTGTGGCGATAGCTTCATAGTGACCTCCTTTCCTCCTGCCAAGACCACCTGAACATCCGCATAATGCTCGGTCTTTTCTTTGGGGTACTTCATGCGTAGAGGGTGAGTAGCTCCTGAGTCTATCAAGCCTCTTCCTCTCTGTTCACACAACTTGGATACCCTTAGCACCTTAATCGAGGCGCGTTTGAGCTCATCCAATTGTCTCTGCAAACCTCCAATCTTGTCTTCTTGCACCCTTCCTGTCTGGTCCGTCGATGACATGGACCGCAACATTCTATTCGCTTCTTCCAATAACGACTTCATGGTGTCCTCTTCTCCTGAACTTCCAACGGTCGCCGTCGTCAACTGTGTCTCATCAGACAGTGTTGTCTGATTCTTGTCCTCCTTCTTTCCATCATCATCTTCCTTCTTCATAGCATTCACCTTGGGGTTTTCCTTCGTAGTGGCATTCCTTTTCGTGGGGCATGTTGATGAGTAGTGCAATGTACTTCCACATGAATAGCACCTTCTTTCCTCATCCTTCACTTCATGCGACCATGTGCACATCCTGCCTTTTCTGCACCCATTCTCTGTGTGAAAGAACTTGCACGGCAACTTCGGCGCATCTCCTTTTCCTTCACCTCCCTCATTCTTCGACTTCCCCTTTGAACCTCCTTTCCCTCCTTCCGCTCCATCTAGCTTCCTCACCTTCGGTCCTCCAGGTCCTGTGGCTTCTTTCTTCCTCTGGTATGTCACAGAGTCCAACTCCGCCAACAGATGTTCCGAGAACTGTTCGATGGTTCCATGCGTAGGAACACTGTCCACCTGGAGCTGGTTCCGAGCTAGACTGACTCGGAAAGAAAGGTCGGGGTGGTCGTTGAGGATCTTTCGGGTGATGCGCATCAGTCCTCTCATCAAAACTGTAGGATCAGGCAAGGACACACCAACATCTGATGCCCGTCGACGCCACCTGATCCACTTCCGAAGTCCTCCTATAGCGGCTTGTATATTTGCAGCTTCGGGTGGACTTTCCAAGGCGTTCAAAACCGCTGCCTTTTCATGTAATCCTCCTGGTTGATAGGCCAACATGACCCGTGTCAAAATTCCCACAGCCGATAGCTCCTTCGAACTAACAACCTCCTCCTTCTGAGATTCAGGGATGGCAGCAAGCAACAAGCTGGCTGCCCTTCGCTCCAATCGCTGCCACTTCTTCTGCTTCAGTTGAGGTCCCTCCTCTACCTTATGCTTCAACCTCTGGATTGGAGTGAGCAGCATGTGTTCTTGATACCATCGTTGGGCATACTGTGTGACCAGCTCCCACCATTGTGCCGAACTGGCACTAAGGTCGCACATCATGGGCTGGATCAGCAGCAGCCAATCCCCGTAGTCAACGGGAGCAGATTCCGTCGTCCACTCCGGAAGTCTTGGAAGTTCTCCTCCGGCTCTGACATACTCCACCTCCTCATCTTCAGAAGTTCCTGAGTTCTTCTGGCTGTTCTTGTTCAACATTTGTTGTTGCATCTCCTGCATACCTTGCATGAGTTTCAACATGACTTCCACTGTGGGATCCACAGGATTGCCAGCTCTTCGAGGTCCAGGTTGACTCATGGATGCTAGTCCTTCCCTAGCTGCCTCAGCCTGCCTTCGATCATGGGACTCGTCACGAAACAGTCCTTCTCGTCTCCATCCTAAAACGTCCTCATAGGCTTCACTTTCATTTCCAAGGTCTTGTCGCCGTCCTGGGCCGTCCTCCTGGAATCGTCTGTCAAACCCGAGGTCTTGCTGCCATCCTGGGCCATCCTCCTGGTTACTCTTCTCAACCCCGAAGTCTTGCCGCCGTCCTGGGCCGTCCTCCTGGGTACTTCTTCCAACCCCGAAGTCTTGCCGCCATCCTGGGCCGTCCTCCTGGGTGCTTCTTCCAACCCCGAAGTCTTGCCGCCATCCTGGGCCGTCCTCCTGGGTGCTTCTTCCAACCCCGAAGTCTTGCCGCCATCCTGGGCCGTCCTCCTGGGTATCTTCTTTCTTCATGGAATCTTGCCGCCCTCCTGGGCCATCCTCCTGGGTGACACTCTTCCAATCCTCTTCGAACTTTCGCTTCGCCTCAGTCTCATAGGAACCATAGGTTTTCTGAACCCCACTTTCTTCTTGATGTCCCCTAGGACCGTCCTCCTTTACGTTCCTCATCTCCTTCATCCTCCTTTCCCCAGATTCTTCTTCTGGAGGGGTAAAGTAGCGTCTTCCTTCCATCAAAACTTCTTCCTTCAGCTTCGTATTCTCTGTCCTCAGGCGTTGCAAGTCGAACCACATCTCCATCTTCATCTTCTCGGCTTCCTGGAACTTCTGGCTGGTAACTTCAACTTCCTGCCGATGTTGGTTCATCATGATCTCAGCTTCCATCCTCTGGTGGTGAAGCATCCTTGCCAACATCTTGTTTTCTTCCTGTTCCAAGTACCTAGATCTACTCTCTGATCCGGTCCTAGCCTCAATCATCTCTGGGGTTCCAAAAACCATCGGGGCTTCCTTCATAGACTGTTCCATCCGCTGAACTTGTTCTGGGGTAAACAGTGGTTGCACTGGTCCTGGAGTGGCTGCCTTCACGCTTCCATTCCTGGAGGGGGTCTTCACAAGAGGTCCATACTCCTGAGGTGGTCCTTGAGGCTTCGGAAGCAAAGCTTCCGGGCTTTCCTTGGTCGAGCCCTTCCCAGTCTCAGGTGTCCTCTGTCGATCTTCAATTGCTTTCGGCTCGGTGCTGCTTTGGGCTTCCTTTCTCCCAGACTCCGCTGCCCTAACACTGTCCTCCCTTTTCTCAGAACTAGGTATAGGGGTCATCACCGCAGTCTGGAAATCCCGTTTGGATCCCTCAACCCGTTGTTTGTCTTCTAAGGCCAGGGGTTCCATCGCTCCTACACTTCTAGCCCGTCGTCGCACCATCATCGAGTTCATAGGACTAGGGTCTTTTGGGCTCATAACCTACTTTTCTAGGCTTGAGACCCTCACCCGTGCACACTGCTACCCTGATCTTTTCGCTTCACTTTGAGTTCAAAAAGGGCTGCACCAACATGGCACATGATGAAACAAGTGTCAACTCAGAGGATTCGCAGTTTCAACCATATTTCATGTTCCCTCGTAATTATTGATTGACCAACGGTTGGTTGACTGATATTTTTCATTGGGGGTTCAACCAACAACCAGTACTGGTATGGTAAATGCTTCATTGGGGGAGGGTTTTCCACTTGGTCAACGGGAATCCGCTCACCCCGACCATCACCTTCCGCTGAGTCTCGCTGGCCAATCGCAGTGAGCAGCGGCTGACCCTGGGCATCCATGGGCCAAGACCTTGTTCCCATGCCTCAAAATGGATGGACCCCCCTTTGTCGGGATCGTTTGTCCATTTTGGGGGATGTTTGGTATGGACAAATGCCATAAACGTAGCAGCAACATCCACCACACTGTCGCAGGATGCAGCTACGCCTACCACAACTCTTTGTTGGAGTTTCTAATGCTGGATAATTTAATGGATACAAGTAGTACCGCACAAGGCGGTGGCGGAAGTTTCCAAGATAGGAGCACTATAGGAGTGTGCACTTGTGGTTGCGACAATGTGACCATCGATCTGGCCACTTGACTGGCAGCCTATCTGTCTAGCTATCTTTCTATCAGTGGATCAGTTTTCTTTCTGTCTGTCTGACTGTCTATCGATCTATCTATCTGATGATCTATTCGTTTATCTATCTGCCTATGTACTTGTCTTTCTATCTACCTCACTATCTATCTCGTCATCTTTCTGTCTATGTATCTATCTATCTACCTGTCCATCTATCTATTTATCTATCTGCCTATCTATCTATCTGTCTATCTATCTACCGAATTATTTGTCTGATCATCTATGTGTCCATCTGTCCATCTTTCTGTCTATCTACCTGACTATCTATCTACTTTTCTATCTGACTCTCGTTTCGTCTACCTATTTGTCTATCCATCGACCCATCTAGCCATCTGAATCTGGCTATCCAATTGCCTGTCTATTCCATCTAACTATTCTAGCTATTCTATCTATCTATCTATCTATCTATCTATCTATCCATCTATCTATCCATCTATTCATCCATCGATGCATCTATGTATCTGACTATCCATCTAGCCACCCATCGATCTGACTATCGACTTGTCGATCTATCTGGCTACCTCTTTGTCTAGCCATCTTTCGTCTATCTATTCATTTACCTTCCAAATGTGCTTCGATCATGAAGTGTTTTGCATCTAGGTGTTTGGCCACTTTTGATAATTGGACCTTGCAAAGGTGTTCCGATCATCAAGTGTTTTGCTACTTTTGACCTGCAAATGTGCTTGGCGCGCAAGCGTTGTGCACATTTTGGCCACATAAATCACGAAAAGTGACGCGAAACGCAAGTGTTTTCCTACTTTTGTCTCCTGTGTTCAAAAAGTGTCAAAACGTGCTGTGTTTTGACACATTTGCTTCAAAATGTGCTTCTCGCCCTGGCCGCGTGCACTTTTTCGGACATGCAACTTTCAAAACTTGTTAAAAACCACGAGTTTTTGCGACTTCGGACGTGAGAATGTGCTTCGCGCGCAGGCGGCGTGCCAATTTTCATGATCATATGACATCTCCGAAAAGTGGCCCGAAACGCTAGTAAAATTGCAGTTTTTATTTTGGTACAAGATTTTATCTTCAAAATTTGCTTCGCGCGCAGGCAGTGTGCCCGTTTTGAGAATCATGAATCATCAAAAGTGCTCCGAACATGTAGTGTTTTTACGAGTTTGACTTGCAAATGTGCTTCGCGCCTAGGTTTTTTAACGATTTTGCGAGTTGCAACTTCCAAAAGTGCTCCGACACTGTAGTGTTTTTACGATTTTGACTTCCAAATGTGCTTCGCGCCTAGGTTTTTTAACGATTTTGCGAGTTGCAACTTCCAAAAGTGCTCCGACACTGTAGTGTTTTTACGATTTTGACTTCCAAATGTGCTTCGCGCCTAGGTTCTTTAACGATTTTGGCACACACACCTTCCGCCAGAGTGGTCCGCACCCGCCGCTTTAGCGAGGTACCCTCCTGAGGCACAAAACCTTGCAAAACACAGCATTTCGCGACTTTCCTAACATTTTGGCGCGCTCGCATTCTCATCTTTCGCACATCTCTTCTTTCACACATCTCTTCTTTCACCCATCTGCTCAGGCGATCTCCCCTAGCTGAGTCACATCTCTTCTTTCGCACATCTGCTCAGGCGATCTACCCTAGCTGAGTTGTCCATATTGTCGGAAGTTAGACTTCTAAACTTCCTTCGAATAGTGGTTGAATGATTGACTCCTATGGGATGATCATACTTAGATAGGATTATTTGCTCAATAATTAATCTTATTATGATCCTTGCAATAATTACAATGATGGATCACTAAATCCTAGAATGACACAAGAGATATATAATGATGGATACATAGTAATCATCAATGATTCTGGATTCCTCCAGGGTTCCCCTGTGGCTTCCCACCCTCCCAAGGGTTGCTCCCTGCCGCAGGGCACGCTGACGCAGATCCGCGACGCCCTGGTGGCCGCCTCGGCGCTACCGAAGCTCTACGTCTCGGTGTCGTTGCCCGAGGGCATCTTCGAAGCGGCGGATGCGCAGAAGGCCTTGGGCCTCGGTGGTGCCGCGGTGGCGCCCCGGTGGTGCCCTGGTGGTGGCCCTGGTGGTGGTGGTGATATCCCTGAAGGTCAAGGGGCATGGTGGGGTTGGGGTTGGGATGAACGGGATGAAGGTTGGTAGGGATGGAGTTTTGCTGGGGATAGGGCTTGGTGGATTTGTTGAGGATCTGGGGGATGAAGGGATGAAGTGGCCAAGGGGTTTTGGATGAGGCGCTTGGCATCAGCAGATTTAGATGGTGTGAAGCTGCCACGAGATCCCTGATTTGTGATATCTAGCCTGGCAGGTTGGCCAGAATAGCGGCCGGGGTTGCGTAGGTTATGTTTGGCTTATCCCACTCAACCCTTCTGAAGAAAAGAACCAGGGATGAACATGCATGAACCATCCAGTACTGAAGAATTATTCGATGGTGAACCCGCCTCTCATCGCCTCTCGCCAGCACATGACGGTCGAGAAGCTGGCCAAGATGATGGAAGACTACATCTCGGAGATCCAGAAGGCGGCAGAGCGGGCAGATGGCTGGTGGCTATGCATGGCTATGCGCCTACGTCATGGGTTCCAACCAGGTATGCGTATCGGGTCTGTCATGAATGGATGTATTCATGCGAATCCTAGCAAATGGATATTTGTTTCCAGTGAACTGGGAAGTTCCATTTCCACATAAAGACATCAAGAGTTTGAGTCATGGCACTGCATAGGTGACATGACATGATGGGATGTTTGATTTTGCAAAGGACAAAACAAATGACTTTTCTTCGAGTGATCCCCACCATGGCATTGCATCTGACATATACTTCTGGCATATGTTCTGGCATTCTTTCTGGCATTCTATCTGGCATTTACTTTTGGCATATCGTCTGGCATTCTATCTGGCATATGTTCTGGCATTCTTTCTGGTATTCTATCTGGCATTTACTTTTGGCATATCTTCTGGCATTCTATTTGGCATATACTTCTGGCATATTTTCTGGCATTCTATCTGAAATATACTTCTGGCATTCTATCTGGCACATCTTCTGGCATTCTTTCAATTGCATTTGCAATCACCATTCACAAGATGTCTATAGCAGAAGTTTGCACGTATCGTTGTATTGGTGGTTTAATGACCGCCAACCGTCGCCGTCATGCTGATTTTTTCCTGAATTGTTTATGCAATCAAATCTCCTTTTATGCACCGATTTTCCTCATGTGAGTAACCCCGCCAACGCATGTGTTTTGGTCCGTCATGCAAGGCTGTTTTAGTTATAGCAGTGCCGCTCATGGTTCCCAAATATGTTAAGATTCCTGCAATTTCAAGATGGTCGTAGAGTGCACAAAGATACACACATAATTACTTTGGTCTGTTTATATGTTTGTATGTATTCAAAAACTATACACACTTAAGGAATGCAGAAATGAAATAACAGCCAGACCCACACACGAAGCATTCAGCAGCCCCTAGTACGCAATCATACATTTTCCTTAAAAAAATGTGTGTACTACATGCACTTGCATCTCAAGTTCATCTACCCCGAAGTGCTTCACTTCACTTCACGCGAGGTTCCGGATGGTCCAGTTTCACATGGGTACTTGGCTGTGGGTCAGTTCACAGCTAACCAAGCTGTTTTCCCTATGAGTTTGTTGATGATGATCCCCCACGAAAGTTGGTTGGTCAACTGCTTGACCCATAGCCCCTTGGGCTTTGAACTGTATTCAGCATGGTTGTACCCCCAAATCAGCTGATTTCTTCACACAGCTGGGTCACAGCTAATTTTCAGATGGTCAAGAAATCACTCAGAAATCTGGCAAATCAATGTTTTTTCCATGGGTCTCCTATGGGTTTCCTATGGGTTTCCATGGGTTTTACCTGGGTATCCGGTATCCCCATGGGGTTTCCCTGGTGGTTCCATAGGTTTCCATAGCCACCACCTGATACCTCCCATGTGGCGACCTTGGCGACGCTTTCCTGCGCCGCAGGCGGCCGGTCTCACGGTTCACCTGGTCTGGTTGCCATACGCGGCCTTCAAGACCCGCGGAGCAGTGGTCATGGGATAGCCGTGGTCACCCCCGAAGGGTTTGACATGGTTTTCTAGGGGTTAGAGCCATCAATGATGGTTTTATTCTTAGGATTATGTTTTTTTTAAGTGTTTTAGGGAATACTGAGCAACACCAAGGGTGAAACAACTAGTGATTGGTGGTTATAGCCATTTATAGTGGGAGAATGATGTATCTATGGTGGCCTAGAATCCATGGCCATGCTATCAAAGGGTTGTGTAGGGGTTAATTACAACAATTGATAATGGTTGGTAATAGGGAATGATACGCAAGAATACTGGTGAAATATGGTCATCCATAGGGGTTGCTAATAATAGAGAATAACAAGCAACAATATCCGTTAAACAACTGCTGGTTGCTATATAACAGGGCAGCCACCAGTTATTGTAGACATGGGGGTAATGGTGGACAAACAAAAATTGTTGGTCTACTACTTCAAATTAACTAACACTGGATGATTGGGAGGTCCCCAAGTTTGAGAAACACCCACGTAACATCATGTAACCGTATTACCAGGGGTGTTTCTCAAATTAAGGACCTACAAACTATTTGTTTTATGAATTTATACTAACTAGGGACCTCCAAACTAGGGACCTACAAACTATTTGTTTGATGAATTTACGTTTTTTAAATCCATGTTATCACTTGGGGTCACCATACTCTAGTTGCGCTAAGCCCAGCTACTACTCATGGCGGCAGTGGGGATGCCCTGGCTGGTACTGCTGGGATGATGCGCTGGCAGCTGCGATCTTCAACCAGCCGGCCATGCTTGTTCACATTGTTGGTGATGGATGCAGCTGTTGGTATTTGTTGGTTCATGATTGTGATTAACCAATGAAGCTTCCTGATTGGAATCCAATAGGTTGCAGCTTTCTGAACAGGTGTAACCAAGCAAGAGTTTCAAAAAATGTGTGTATCAACTTTGATTACAGGCTTACAGAGCTTGAACGCCACCAAAAACATTTGGTGGTTTCTCAAGATAGGGGTACCCATCCACTATGAACCATTTATAGTTAGTACACCTGCCATTTTTTGGGTACCTTTGTGGCTTGAGACACGGTTCATTTGGCAACCCCAGATGATTCTATAGAAATTAGCTAAACATTTTGGGTGTTTAAGCGCATTTCAAGAAACCACCAAAACTGGAATCCACTTGTGAAGTCCCTGGCATTTTTCGATTCCCGTCACAGCGCGCGAAGGAAGCAGTACTGGCCCGCCACGCAGCAGATGCTGTCGAAGACTCGAAGCTGGGACTATGGCGTCGCCGCTGAGGTGCCCCTGGGGATGGTTGGAAGCTGGTGACGGTGGTGGTCCCGGCTGGCCCTTTCAAGGGGGAGCGAGGACAGGAGGCCCCAGGAGTCGCTGAAGCAAATGGTAGGTGAGTTGTTGATTGGTTGTTGACTGCAGTTGGCGGTTGGCGGTTCTTGTTTGCTTGGGGGATGTGGTGTCGCTTGAATTTTCAGCTTTGTGAACTGGCAATAGACCGGCCTGTTCACAAGGGGTGGGAACTCCATAGTATCTCAACATGTTTATTTAGGATCGGCACTAGTCGATCAGCCTCAAAGGAACAATCATTGACCAACCATTGCAGACCAGCATCAGTTCTTGTTGCCCAACCATTGTCAACCATTGAGATGGCTGCTTGTATTGTTCAATTCCCATCGTTGCATCATAAACCAGAGGAAGCACTAAAGTTCACCAAGCCCTGTTGAGCATTGTGATTGATGCCGTTTGTTCACAGAGCAACAGCATGCACCAGCCATCACAAACCAACCAGCCAGCTAAAACTTGACATATCCCCATTCTTGTTGGTTAGCCATCAACTCCACTGGTACGAATCATTTGATTAGTGACTAACTGCTGCAGCCGATTTGTCCATCAATGGTCTTCCCCTCGAAGGGAAAAATGCGGTGCACCATGGACACCCAAATATTGCCAGCTGTGATTGTTTGTGTTCTTATTGCTTGTCAACCACGTTCTTCCGTCATCGAGTTACATCAGACATTATGATCTCATATCAAGAGCCAACCATGGTATTAGCAGAAGCTTAGCCATGAGCCTAGCGATGTTTCCAACCAAAGTGACCAACCAATATTGCCACTTCTTTAAATTTGCATTTTACACAAACCACACGGATCAAGGATCTCATATCTAATCACTAGGACAGCCTCTCTTCAGCCATCAGAAACCATATTCGACCATGGGCCGGAACCACCATGAACCATCAACTAACCCCTACCCATCATTACTCAACCTTATAGCTAACAATCCCGCAACCATGACTCAAGCATCAAGTCCGCCAACATTTCCCCCAACCAATCTTCCCAACCAACCAACCCCCTGCACCCCCAACGCCCTGGACCCCCAACCCCCAACCCCCAACCCCTCCAAGCGCCGGGAGGTCGTCCAAGGCGCCGTGGCCAAGAAGCTGCTGGACCGCTCCCCGGCGCCCAAGGCCTGGCTCACGCGCGACGACCTGCTGCGCCCAGCCACGGAGGCCGGCCATGGCCGGGGCGCGGCCTGGGCACAACGGGGAGGCCATGGGAAGCCATGGGATGAGTTGATGAACCAAGAGTTATGTATGGTGGTTGATGGTTGATGGTGGTGATTTTTTGGTGAATCATGATGGGTATGGTTGATTCCAAGAATGAAAAATTGGTTCAAAATGCGGTTCGTGGAGTTTGTTGATGCTTAATCTGGGTGAAATTTACCCAGCTTGACGGTTCTGGGAAATGCTAGCGCTCCAACTCCAACCAGGCAACCCAGCCGCGTCAATCTGCCGGTGAAACGAAAGGGTCAAGCCATGAAGCATCCAAAAGCTCTCCTCGTTTCTGGTTGGTTGTTTTGGCTGGGGGTTTTATAGGGGTTATAACAGTTACAACCATTAATAGTGGCTTGGATTAAGTATAAGGGATGATAAGCAATAGGGTATAGAGTGGTTGATGAAGGTGAATGATGATAATCTGGTTGGTGGCTTCATTGGCATTTTTTATTTCCCAGTTGTATTACCAGCTATGAATGGTGGGTTGACTTGCGCATAAATGTCACGACGGGGATGTGAAGTACCACCCACCAGCTTTTGGTAGTGGCGAACTGAGATGTGAACAGCCAGGGGTAACCTACAGGGTACCCAACAGCCAACAACCAAGCGACCCAAGTGGTCCAAGCATCACCAAGCCATGCGCTCCAGGAGGCCATCGCGGCTGCCTTGAAAGCCAACGTCGTGTGCGTCTCCCTGCCGCGGAAGGAGGTGCGCGGCGTGATCCACTGGGACGACGCGACGATCGTCCAACGGCTGAGGGCAGCCTGGTTGGTGGTTTCAAGGGTAACCAAGAGTGGCAGGTTGAGTGATTTCAAGGGGTTCTTGAACCCACCAACAGTGGCAGATTTCAACAGGAGTGTTAACTGAGTCTGATAGCTGCTGGTTGGTTTCAAGGGGTGCTTGAACCAACATTGGCAGTTTGAGTGAAAAACACATCGGAGTGTGAGCAAAACAGACTAAGGGTAATTATAACAAACCAACATGATTAGCCGGTTGGTGGATTCAGTGGATGATTTCTTATTTTCAGCCGTGCCTTTGGATTGTAATGGTTTTTGATTGACTTGGGCAATTTTTTGGGGATGGGGCAACAGACCACCAACCAAATACCATTGTTTGGGTTGGTAGATCACCAGCTATTTCTATTGAGCCATTGGGGCTGGTTCATCAAAATTTCCCATTGTGAAGACAGAAAGCAAGGTCAGAACCCACGGTATTTGGCCCATTGATCCCTTTTGTTTGCAAATGTCCAGCCGAGCATGATGGCTCTGTAGATGCTTCGGCGAAGCCGCGATCCCCATAGCATGGCACCACAGCAACTCTTCCAGGCCATGATCAAGCACTGGCCTTGAATCATGTTGACAATGAACCACCCCATGATCTTGCTGTAGAAATGAATAATTTTTGAGAGACCAGCCCCAGCTAGTTGCTGTGAATAGCTGACAAACTCGCAATGGAGATGATCCATGACGATCCCATTCTCCATAATACACCGTCATCAACCATCAATTGACCACCATGAACCATCAATTGACCAGCTCGAACCGTCAATTGACCACCTCGAACCATCAATTGACCACCATGAACATCCATGAACCAGCATCAACCATGATCAAGCATCACTTAACCTGACCATCACCTGACTTAACCATCACTAAACCATCATCACCAAACCATCACTTAACCATCATCACTAAACCATCAAGGACTAAACCATCACTAAATCATCACTAAACCATCAAGGGATGATCTGTTGACTACCAACCTCCAGGCGATCTCCGCGAACCTGACGGCCTTGTACTTTGGCGCTGCCAGCAATGGCGAGGAGCTGTGGTGGTAGCAAGCCCCGCACGGTGGTGTTCAAACGTGTCCCAAGGGTCCATGATGGTTGATAGGTGGTTCATGGTGGATTATGATGGTTTAACGATGGATATATATTTGAATCATGTTCAATAATGCTCAATGGATTCTTTCGAGTGACAATGGTGGTGAATGATTTTCGGGTGCCGAGCAGGCACAACTTTTTAGATGCAAAATTTGAGTGGTGCATGCCAACTCGTGAGAATCCAGCAGTTCAACCACCTTAACCTAACCAACCCACCTGAACCTAACCAACCCAACCACCCAACCACCCAACCGACCCCAACCGAACCCAACCAGCCACCCATGTCCAGCCAAGCCATGGGAGGCACGCTCCACCTGGCCACTCTCCTGGGCCTGGAGCCGTGGCCTGGCTGCCACGCTGCCGCTAGCTACGAGCCGCGCATCGACCAAGGCACGGGGATCACCGGGGCTTCGCACCAGGCAGCAGCCAACCCGTGATGCCCTTCAACCGGGCAGCGCTGATAGTTCAATCTGTGGCAGCGCCGAGCTCAACTGGATATAGCTGGTGGTGAACCTGTGTTCAAGCGAAGTTTTGAGCTCAACTATCCAATATCGAAGCTCGAGCTCAGAATAGCACTGTATAATGATGCTTCAACATGGTTGGACTTATTGATAGTTGAGAACCCAAAAAATATTATGCTTAACCGGCTTAACCTGTTGCGCTTTACCCTCAGGGTTCTGGTGGAGAGGTGCCGTCGCAGACCCAGGCAATTCCAGTTCTTGTTGGTAGCTGATTTACTCCCTCCCAAGCAATGAGAATGGTAATATGAATCCACCAGGCGCGACAAGGTTGCACAAGTAGTGGTTAGGGGTGCGATCTGTTTTTTTTCTACGGTTCGGTCTGGGTCATTCCAAATATTTTTGATACTACAAACTATAGATCAAACTGGTATGTCCACAACTAGTGTGCCTACGAGATTGGCGGTATTTGTTCTGACATCAGTTCTGGGGGGAGTGTTTTATAGCTGTCCGCTGCGCAGAATCCCAAGACATCAACATCAAATTAAAGAACAATGTGGTAAATGATGATCCAGTCGATGGTTTTAGACATTTCTTTTTGTTTTACCAATATCCGGGATTCTTGCTGGATTGACAAAGAAGTATGTTTGAATTTGTTTGAAACATGTTGAAACCACCAACCAGTGCTGGTCAATTCGAGTCAATGATGATTTATCGATTGTCGATCAACCAGCCAACCCCTTCACAACCAATGACTGGGGGCAGTAGCTGGATGGTTAATTGAAGATCCCAGTAACATCCAGGCATTGCGATATCACGTGTGTGTGGATGGCGAACCGTGGTTCCCCTCAGATTGCCCATCACTAGTGCACCACTGGTGTATCGGACTGCTTGGTGAGTAGAGTTAGTATCTCCAAGCCAAGTACCATCGCTACATGACCCTGTTGTTGATCATTGAGCTTGACGTGTTCTGTACAGTGCTGATTTGGAGCTATTGCTGACGGCTACTCCCAAGGGTTGCCTTTGCGTGTTTGTGATTGTTGCACCATATTTTTCTCGGTGCAGTGTGAACACGGGTTTTACCCTTGGTGATTTGCCATTGGTCGGTACCAGACGACTACTGGTTGGGTGGTGACTGTGCTGTATCCAACCCATGCAGTTGGTTCCACGGTGGGACAAAAGTTCTATCCATCAATGCGCTAAATTATACTTATACCTCCATGATCGCTGAAAACCGCTCGGGATGTTCAAAGGTTGGTAATTATATCCAGCTTCAACTGCGACATTCATCATTTTCATGATGAGACCCATGATGCATACCCAAATTTACAATAAAAGTTTTAAGTAGAACATACGCATTGTAAGAAGGAGGAGTCATACCCCTTCGATACCCATTATCAAACCATCACTATGTTGAAGCATTGGTATTGTTCTACCACTCACCATCATGAAATATCCACCATGCAACCATCAAGATATCACCATCACTTGTTTATACAACTGCACTCTTCATATATCCACATGACCACATAAACCATTTGTAAAAAACATCATATATGACCATACAACTACCTGAGCGCATCCTTGATGCTTGGTTCTCATGGTTACAGACACCAGCTTGACCGCTGCTGAAGGCAACTCTGCAGCTGCCGCTCTTGCAAGCTGCTGCCTTCGCAGCCTCCTGGTGAGAAGTTTCTAGTGGAAAGTGTGTGATTCCAACTATGGCAACTACCAAGTTAAATTTCACATGGAAAACAGAATCACCAACCAACTGCCATTTGAAACTTCAACTGCCAAGTAAAGCAGAATGTTTCCTATTTCACTCCTACCCACTGTGATGAAACTCGCATGTTCTTGGGAATGGCGAACCTATCCACCAACGGAAGACTTGTTGTGGAGAGTCATCCTGGGCTTGGCTCAACCTCCATAGGCTTGGGACTGAGGCTGATCACCTCGAGTTGCCGGGAAAGCCAAGCGGTTTCCCCTTGCAGGCGCTGCACGGGCCATGGCCAAGGGCTGAGAAATGTGGTCATTGGAAACTGGAGTGAGCAACGCAGATGTTAGAAGTTATAATCTGATTGGTGGTGTGAAATATTGGTTCCATGATTCAATGTTCCATGATGTTTAGGATGGTTGGTTGTAAGGTTTCGGCTCAGGTTTCCAGCACCGACCTTGTTGTTTCCGTTGGAAGCACGCATTGAGCCATGTCATTGGAACCACCTGACATTGAACCTGTACTGAGCTCGCATGATGCACATGGGGCCAGAGGGTGCTGTGGCATTCAAGAGAGAACCAACATCCTGGTCAGCTGCGAATCCAGACGTCTCGATGACAGGAAGCTTGTTTTGACTGTGATGCAAATGGCGGTGGAAGGTTATGGACTTTCAGAATTCTGGACTGACCATGTTTTTGTTCCCAAAGACCAAGTCCTTCAACAGCAGACGGTTCTATGGCAACATGAGGCACCCCCACCATGTTCCCCTCAGCTCATTTGGCTTCGCAATGTGGCTAGCTGGGATTTGGGGGGCATCAATTATGTCTATGATGAGCATTCGTTCACCATGCCGTTGATCACCAATCCTGCCTCGCAACACTGCATTCATTTGTTGGAGCTTTATGCTGGGGGCTATGGAGGTTGGAGAAGTGCAGCTGACTACATCACCTCTCATTTGCAACATGGTACCATTCGAAGCATAGCCATTGAGCATGATCATCAAGCTGCCATGTCATATGCCATCTCCAATCATGCAGGATTTTACCAAGCACAAGACAATATGCCCTCGGATTTTTTCCAACGCAATGAAGGTGATTGGGTGATCAGAGATGATGTGAGATCTCCCAAATGGAAGCATGCCACGGCTACTCTAGGAATAGACATGGCCACTATCAGTGCTCCGTGTCAACCATGGACAGGTGCAAATCATTCGCCAGGCTTGAACAGGGAAGACGGCCTACTTCTGCTAGATAGCATACTCGAAATGCGATTTGTGCGACCATTGTTCTTCTGTCTTGAGCAAGTGTCCAATTTTGCAGTTCACCCGCACAGATCGATCATCACCAGAGCCATTCACTGGATTGGATACAAGGTCATCTTTCAACGGATTCTGAACACATGTGACACCCTGAAAACAGATCGTCCCAGGTTTTTCTTGGTAGCAGTGAGAGTTCATGCTGAAGCACGGATAGAAAGAATTCCTACATGGCGATTGGATGATGTCCAAGTGAATCCTATCAATGTGGTTTTCAAGTGTTGGACACAAGAATCGAATCCCAAGCTCATGCTGGATGAACAGGCCTTTCGTATTGCAGATGATCCCCGATTGACTCGGCATGCCACCTCAGGATCCTCAGTCCTGGCAACTAGGATTTATTCCAGTGACCAAACCACGCCTACATTCATGAGCATGTATGGTCAACAACACACCTTGGATTTCGATTACTTGTTGCTGCACAAGTTCTTTGGTCACTATCTGCGTGATGAAGAATTTCCCCACGGGTGTCGTCACTGGCATTCAAGTGAGATGGCTTTGAGACATGGGCTCACGGGACCAAGTTTTCAGTTTGATGACAACTGTGATGGTTGGAAGATCCAAGGCAACGTGGTCACGACTCTCCAAGTTTTGCCCTTCTTTGTGGCTGCATGCAATCATTTCTGGCAACAAGAACTTGATGTGACACAAGTTGTGAACCAATATTTGCAGTCAAGATGGAGCAGTGATGATGTTGGTTTTCAACGACTCTCCACAGGTTTTCTCATGACCCTGATCCAAGATCCCGTTTCCAATGAGCAACTGGAGAAATATGATGAATGCATTCGACAGCTTTTTGATCGACCCTTTGATGACTTTTGCTGGTTTCCGGATGCAACCACGATTCCCTCCAGTCAACCAATGGGATTCCAAGCAACACAAATTTCCATGCCCACGCCAGCCAGCACGCAGATGCAAGAAGAGGACACGCAGGAATTTCGAGTGATTCTCAAGGCTGTCATTCGATTTGAGAGCAAGCATCAGACCTTCTGGTTTGAGGGAGGTTTACCGTACCATGTTTTGCCACGGCCCTGGGACTCAGTGTATGCGCCTTTTTCCATGGATGGTGGATCATTGGGGGACCCGCAGGTTGAGCTTGTCTATGACCTTGACAGAATTGATCATGAACAACCACAAGTGGACCCTGGACTCTTGTTGATGTTGGCTGATGCACAACTGACGGTGATGTCCATTCCCAGAGACATGGCGGTGGTTGATCATCCAGCAGTTCAAGATTTGCCTGCCATTTGTGACCAGTATGGCCATATATCCAGTGATAGGAAAACCGACAAGCATCTTGTTGTCCTTCCTGAGCCTCTACCTTGCACCACTCATGAATTTAGCTTGCCTTTCGTGATGACTGCATTTCCAATGTGCAAGATTAGTTGGTGTTGGAACCCAGTCACGGATACCATCCTTGTGGGTATCACAGGTGATTCCGTGCCAAGGCAGACCCTCGCTCAATTTTGGGCACATGTGATGCATTCAGACGCTTTGATCACACTGGGAAGAAAGATTGAGTATCGTTCCACGGCCAGCCAGTTTGTCATCCTTTTTGCACCAGCCAGGGATCATGGAGTATGTCCACACATGCCATTTCGCACTGCTCTTGCCAGTGCGGCCACCACAGCCTTGTTGAAGGATGCTGCCAAATGTGACGTCCAAGATGGTACAACGGTTCACTTTCAATGGAAGAACATCTGCATCTGGGAAGGACGAATCCCCTATGCTATGACAGTGGGAACCGTTTTGAATGTTATGGTCATTGCGAATCAACCCATTGCAGGTACTATGACATATCGGTTGATGGATGGTGATGCAAGTTTGGTTCGTTCTGCTGATTTTGCCTTCTTGCGCGATAGATCTGGCACCACTGTACCACATTTTGAAATCCAAACTGGTACTGTTTTGCGACTCCAAGGGGGGGGTGGTTTGACCCAATCCAAGAACCAGCAGAGAGTTTACCAACAGAGCTCCTTGGCATCAATGATGCTGGAATACGGTTTTGAACTCGCTTGGGTCAAGACAACAGTGGACACCTTGATGGACAAATATGGTCTTGCCAAGATTCAGGCCATCACCAGTCAACCCATGGGTGGTGGTCGTGTCAAACAATTGCTGGATCTGTGTGAGGAGGCCAAAATTGCACTTCCAAAGGGATTCAAACCCTCGTCCCAACATCCGCCAGCTGGATTGCCATGGAAACCCAATAAGAGACGCAATGAGGGAGTTGCTTTGGACCCAGCGGAATTCCAATTGTTCCCAGGTTTCTTTCAGTGCGCAGATGGTACATCACCAGAACATCTTTCGGACATCAGACCCCAATCCTGTGGTATATGTATGCTCACTGCCCAACAAGCTCTTCCTTGGCTTCAGGCAGGTCAGGTCACCAGTAGTGATGAGCTGGCGATTTTGATTCCAGGCAAGTTGCCAACTGAAACCAAACTGCCTCATGAATCACTTCGATTTCCATGTTACAATCGATCCCAGCAAATGATTTTGGTGTCGGGCACCATTATTCAAATGGGCACGAAACATGTGACCTGGCAGAAGGATGATGCTAACAAAGTTTCCACTGAAGAGTGTACTTTGTTGGCTTTGACCATGCATCGTGAAGACTTCAATGAACAACAATGGTTGGACATTACCACCAAGACTACACAGGCTGTCAAACGCATTCTGGCCAATGACAATGCGGACTATCTCCAATCGATTTGGGGTAGGAGTCTCCGAGCAGGAAGGGCACCCACGAATGCAAAGTTGGCAACCAGTGTGCAGGTGCATGCTATGCTGCCGAATATCCATTTGGATGAACTGCTGAGGCGTTCAGGCTTCAATGGGGTTTTTTGCACCCCGAAAACTGCCAATGGTCGCCTTTCTCAGGAGTTCAAGGTGCTATGGTCAACAGCAGATGCCACACAAGCCCGTTGCCAGGCCACCCAGATCCAAGGTTGCCTGGGACTTGTCAAGGGCCGGAACACTCTGGGATTTCGCGTCAGGATGGATGATTTTGACAGAGGCTGGAACATTCTGCATCCAGGGGTTGCTCCACCTACCAAAACAGATGGCACCTTGATGTACAAAGCCATGGGGCTTCCATTTGGGGTGACAAATGTTGTCATGAAACAATGGTGTGAAAAGCAGAAGTGGGATGCATTCCCAGTGAAAGCGCTGGGACCAACAGGATGGTTACTCAGAGCCACAGACCATCCGAAGGAAGGATTGCACATGTTCAACGGATCCCCGATTTTGCTGCAGTTCTTACCAGACAAAGCTTCCACCACCTCTCCAGTCATTGTGGGACCCAAGGGAACTGCTCCGGTTGCTTCAGATCCTTTCCAAGCTCCAGGGAATGATCCATGGGCGGGATTTCGGGGTACACAAGCCAGTGCTCCACGCAATTTGCCAGGACCCACAGAACAGAGATTGACAGCTCAGGATGACAAGATCACGAATCTGCAATCGGATTTCCAGAAGTTGTTGCGTTCTCAGGAGACACTGCGAGCTGAAACTACTCAGCAGTTGGGCGCACTGGAACAGAAGACGGGAGAACAATTTGCAGTGGTCCACCAATCTATGTCGAAGCTCGAACAAGAGGTTGGTAAGTCATTGAAACTGTCACTGCAACAAAATACTCAGATGATGGATTCTCGCATGCAGGAACTCAAAGAGCTTCTACAGAAACCTAGGGCACCCAAACGACCTCAAGGAGCTGATAGAGATGAGGAAGAACTCAGCGACATTGAGGATTGACTAGCTGGAAACATACCTGCCAATTCGATGCTTGACTTTTGTGAAGAGGATAGGATGCTTTTGGACGAATCAACCAACAGACATCGGTTTCCATCTGATACCACCTTTCCGGTCAGGGATGCCTATGCCTGTTCTTTTGATATAGCAACTGTAGTGGTGCTAATGACTATCATTGGATACATTTGCTACATCGTCAATCATCTTTGCCCATTCGCTCAAGATCATCTCCTCATCTTTAGGCACATAATCTCGCAGCTCACAGTGGTCCAGCTGCTTTGGCTGCTTTTCAGTTCCAGGTGCCGACCAGACACAGGACTGGGGTCCATTTGTCAACCTCCAGAGGGGACTGGGGGACCAACTCAGATCTCTACCAGCCATCATGCATTCAATAAAGGGATGAATCATTCGGCCTGCCGACCAAGGAGATCACGTTTTCGCCATCATGCATACCTGAGATGGTTTGCCGTATTTTTTCTTTTTGCCATTCCCCATGCTCATGCTGACACAGGTGTTTTGGAATTCTGGCCAGATGCAGACAGTCTGCCTGGTGCCGGACTGCCACAGCACATGCATTGCCATGAGGGATTTTGTCCACATTTTGCTTCGTCATTTGTTTATCAACCCAGTGTTTCTCAACATGACTCCTTCTGCTTCATTCAGTGTGCCAACCGACCGACACATGCCTTCAATGGACTTCGCATAGGGGAGGCGGGAAATCCAGGACCCCAGCCTCACACAGTTGTCAATGTGGGGATCACCAACCCCACAACAATCGGCCCTAAACTGGATCAGTATGAAACTCTCTTCTGTGATGAAGGATTGGATGTGGTTAGTGCCTCAGAAACTGCTGCAACACGAATCACACAGCATCGTTTTGCTGCTGGTTTACATCGCAGTGGCTACAAGATTTGTTGGAGCTCTCCTGTCCCAGAATATCGATGCAGGGTTGATGGGCAGGAATCGACACGTGGTAAAGCCATGGGTGTTGCCAACATGTCTCATTATCCGATTCGACATGTACAGGGCACAATACAAGACCATTTTCAGATGACTTCGCGTTTGATTCACACAGTACTGGATGTTGAAGGACTCCACATACAGATGCTGGTCTTGTATGGTTATGCTTCAGGTAATGCACGTTCCACTGCCCACACAGGTGAACTGATTGCCCATGCATTACAAGCTGCAGACCAACTCAATCTTCCGTATGTGATCATGGGAGATTGGAACTGTGATCCAATGGCCTCTACTATGGGTGACCAGTTGCGAGCCCGTAACTTGCGAGACTTGAACATGATCCACACAGAAATCTATGGAACCCCGCTCCCACCTACCTGCAAAGGTGTCACATCCCCAGATACTGCAGTGATGAGTTCGGAGTTGGCTTCGTGGATTTCAGACATCAAGGTTCTGCCACCGGAACATTTCGATACCCATCAGGTTGTGACCTTTCGTTGGAAAGTTCCTCAGGCCTCTAGATATGTTCAACAACTCAGGCTGCCCAGATCCTGGATTGAACTTCCCTTGGATCAGACCAAACTCCATGCCATCAGTGAACAAGATGATTCTATCCCCCCTCAGACTTTGCAAGAATGGGGGGAGCATGTGGAAAGACTCGTTGACACTGCTTATCGGAGTACCCAGGCTGATTTGACTTCTGGTGCCAGTGCGGCCATTCGTGGATTACCCCGGAAGTACAGAGGCCGATGTCAACCACGCAATACTGTTCCGGTTGCCAGACGTTTGCTTTTGAAGATGGGGCGGCGAGGAGATTTCAATCCCTCCTCTGAACTTCTCAGACACTCCACGGCAGCGCAGGTTAAGCAGGTGCGCAGATTGCGTACTCTACTGGGCCGATTGAAGAAGTTTCAACACCAATGGATTCCTCCAACTGCCATGGGAGCTATGATGCAGGAATGGTCAGCTGTTTTGCGTGGTGGGGGTTTTGGTGATTTTGTGGCATGGTGCATGTCCCAACCGGAACTTGGCCCCCCTCCTATTGGCTTGCCTACGGTTGACTATGCATACACTATGCTACAACTGGTCACACATGAGTGTCACCATTCAGTGGCGTTCGATGCCAAATGTCGTCGACAAAGAGTGAAGTATGATCAGCATATGGATAAATTGAAGGTAGGCAACAAGCAGGCCTATGCTCAGATGCGACGCGACTATGTGGAACCCCTCACTGAACTTCGACATGAAATCAAGGAACACGCTGTTGTGGTCCCGGAAGACGATGGATGGCGTGTTTACTTGGACCATGCCTTCCAATTTGTGGTTGACTCAGATGTTATGATACACGATTGTCCTGCCAGGATCATTGACAGGGATCCCCATAGCTTGCTACTTCAATTTTCGCATGCAACGCCGAACCTCACTGAAGAAATGCTGGTTGAGCAAACCACAGTCCTCTACGAAACTGGGCAGTTGTTTCAGCAGTTGACAAATTTTTGGAAGCAATACTGGGTGGTTGATGATCCTGACAGACGCATACCAGCTGCTTTCCAAACCTTTCTGGACAACGTACAGGACCTCCCAGAATTTCAGGTTGAAGTCTCCAACCCCCAGCTCTGGATCGATGCAATTCAAGCCACTAAGCCCTCCACAGCAAGGGGAATAGACGGAATAAGTGCTGCTGAACTTCGTATGCTCCCGATGCGAACAATCACATACTTGGCCAACATCATGTCTTCTATGTCCACTTTTCCTCCATGGTTTATGCTGACACTGACGGTAGCCCTTCCTAAGGTGCAGGGACAGATTCATGTGGGTCAGGTGAGACCCATCACCATTTTTGCACAGTTGTATCGAACCTGGAGCAGGGTGGTGTCTCAACAGGTGCTCTCCCGATTCAGTGCCTTTTTACCCAGTGGAATAACCGGCTTCCTGAAACATCGTGGGCCCCTGGATGCCAGTATGGCCTTGGCACACTATCTGGAAACTGCCTATCACCACGGAAAGAGTTACAGTGGACTTGTACTGGATTTGGTTAAATGCTTCAACACAATCTGCCGCAGGGCGGCAGGGGCAGCCATGCGAAGATTGGGAGTTCCTTCATGGTTGGTTCACATGTGGTCTACCTCTTTGGACTCGATGACACGACTGTGGATGTTGAATCGCCAGTGCAGTTCTCCTATGTCCAACAACAATGGTTGCCCGGAGGGTGACAGTTTGAGTATTGTTGCTATTTTATCTCTGGGATACCTCTGGTTGAAGGGGCTTGAAGTCACTGGCCTTGAAGTTCGTGCAACATGCTATGCCGATAACTGGGGATGGACCGTTGCCGAGCCTGCTTCACACACCACTGTTTTGCGCACCACAGAAGCATTCACAACTTCATGTCGCATGATGATTGACTGGGCGAAATCCTGGACATGGTCTACTGATGGTGATGCTGCCATGCAGGTTAAGGCTTTATACAAGGATCTTCTTCCAAGAGTGCAATTGGAACATGTCACACATGCACAGGACTTGGGATGTGTCCACACCTATCGGGGGTGCCCACGCCTGGGCCAGTTTGTTGACAGACTTTCCAAAGCTCAGGTGCAGTTGCAGCGTTTGCAGACCATGCCGCATGATACAAGTGTCAAGACCACACTGGTGATGGGAGCCACCTACCCTGCTGCATTCTATGGGGTGGAAATCCAACCTATTGGAGAACATCATCTGCAACAGTTGCGACCGAAAATTTCCAATGCTGTTTTGGGGCCAAGTGGTTCTCGTAACAGTGTCATTGCCATTGCATGTTTACCTGGTTTGGATGATCCGCTTGTGTACATCATTGGCAGGATTCTACGGTCAGTTCGCAGATTTCTCATGTCATTGCCACCGAGTGAGCAGGGGGCTTTTTTGCACATTGCTGCTGACCACACAACCAGGTGGTGTGATTGTCATGGTCCGGCTGGATGCCTTGCATACTATCTATCGTTGGTTGACTGGGTAGTCGATTCGAACGGTTACATAGAGGTAGCAACGGGTATTCGGCTTTCCATTCGGGGCACTAGTGCCAAAACCTGGAAACACTGGCTTGAATTGGCCAGGCAACCTACTTTGCTTCAGCGGTTCTGTCAAAGGTCCATTCTGCATGGACTTGTCATGAACACCTTGGAAACCAAACGTGCATTGAAGCAGTTTGAACCCAATGAACGATGTCAACTTGTCAACGAAATTTCAGGTGCATTTCAACTGGCATCCCAGAAGATGAAGTGGGCGCATGATGCAACCCCCCAGTGCCAATTTTGCGAAGAGGAAGACTCACGATTTCATCGCTTCTATGAATGTGCTGCATTTGATCACATTAGGCAACCTTATAGTTCCTTGTTGCAGGACCTTGCAGCTGAGGGATCCTTGATTCATGAGCTACCGGTTGTGTTCCTACATGATGATCATGACACCATGCATGCCATTGCCAGCCAACATGTCGAAGCGATCCTTCCTGAGGTCCTTTCCCATCGACTCCACACCTTGCAAACCCAGGGGTTTGAACTCCATTTTTACACGGATGGTTCTTTGATGTTTCCGCAGTTCCCCACGGCCAGATACGGGGCTTACTCCATAGTGATTGACACGTGTTTGTCTGATGATGAACGTGTTCTTGCGGTTAGGCAGTGGAGAACCTCACACACTATGCCCACTAGCCTTCAAGTGCTGACCACTGCCAGAGTCACAGGGAGACAAACCATATATCGGGCGGAACTTTATGCTGTTTTGAAACTGTGCGAATGGTTCCACAAGATATGTGTCCATGTTGATTCACAAGCGGTGTTGGATGCAATTGTTCGCTGCCGTAAAGCGATGTGCCCTGAGCAGCTGCAAGCTGATGCTGACTTCGATCTCATTGAGCGATTGTGGCATGCACTTCGACGAGGCGACTTTCGTTTCTTGAAGGTCCGAGCCCACCAAGACGCTATGGCCATGTCAGACTGGCGTGATGTCTACGATACACTGGGGAATCAGTGTGCTAACGATGCTGCAATAACTGCTAACCGGTACATGTACACTGCCCAGGCGAAGGTTTGGGATGCTATGGGTCGTGATGTGGCCAGGTCCTTTGATCAACTTCGACGTGTTTACTCTCTGCATTTGGAACTACACAAAGCGAGGGTGATGTTGGAACAGCAGAATCGCGTTTTGGAACCACATGGGCTGGAAGCTGCCGTCCCAGATGCGCAGCGAGATTTGCTGGCCAATTGGCAGGTGTCAGAGGTTTGGGAGATGCCTGGCATTCAAGTGGATTTCACATCGCGGAGTGTGATGGGACCCAAGCTTTCCCGTCTCTTTGTGCAATGGGCTCAGCAGGTGAAGTGGCCGGCAGAGCACCTATTGGTGCCTGACGATCCAGGCGTGACCTATGTTGAGTTGGCTATGAGTTTTATGCTCTTCAGCAAAAGCTATCTTCCGGTACGACGCTACCGTGCCGATGGTAGCGCCTTTCTTTGGTTGGCGAGTGGAGTCACAGAGGCATCAGAGAATGGTGTCTGCATTTCGGAATTGGGATGGACTATGAGCTACTGGCTACATCAACTGGCCCAGTTAACTTTTCCGGGTTATCTTCCTGGTATAGAAGCTGGCAACTGCCGTAGCCTTTACCGCCTTGGGGCTCGGAACCACTCCAAGGGTCTGGTGAGACGACCTGAATTACCATTTCAGCGGGAGCTAATTGCCCAACTCTCAACTTTGTCACTGCAATTTGGTGCTGCTCTCCCACAACAGTGTGTAGAGATAGACGTTGCCATTGACATTGGACAATTCCGATTGGAACTGCAAGACAACCTGCTCACGAAGCAGAAACGAGTGAAGAGGGAAGTTCAGCAAGTACGACAATTGACGAAGCATCTTTGAATATCTTCCTGTCCAAAGGGCATGGAAGTGCAGACAAGAGCCTGTTCTCCACAAGTCAGGGGCAGGGACTCTCTATCGCAGAGAAAAGGATGGTTGGTTGATTAACAAATCTTTTGGGGCTTATACCCACCAATCTGTATTGCTTCATCGGTATCAACAGGCATAGACTCTGGTCAGCACTCAACTCTACCTATTTTGAAGTGTTTGCTAACATTCAGAAAACCTGCCACTCAAAGAACTTGAAAGATTGTCTCAGACTTTTTTTGGCAGCAAAACAACACGGCTGATGATGACCTCAACCATGTGGTCTTCGTGCGAAGACCTGACAGGGTTGCTGCATATCAAGACGACGATGGCACATCATATGGCCGCCGTTATTGAAGTGCCAGGTTTGCCTGGAATTCCAGCAGCCTCAGGGCCATTTCATTGCAGCTGGCCACGATCGATGACTTGGCTATGCCTTTGTTGACTTCCAAAGATCGGGGCTTTCAGGTCCGATTGTGGCACAAATTGGAATATGACACCATTGCTGCTGGGGTAGGTTTCAGATCTGAGTATTATCACCCAAATGACTTCTGCGGCACCATCACGAAATTCTCGATGAGAGACACGAACGCCAATGCTGACGTGTTCTTTGGAAGAGACAGTGGTGCAAGGGGTGAAATGCTTGCCGTCGCGCTAGGGCTGCAGCTTCAAGTCTTCCAGAGGTTCAGTATGACGACGACAGCCATACCAATTCTATGACAATGTGATGCAAATGACTGCACCGTCTCAAGAAGAATTTGAAGTCCGTCATTTGCTGTAAGATCATGATTTGGATCATACACTTGCTTATGAACTGTAAGCATTTTATTGTCCAGTTTTCAGCAGACACCAAACAACTCGAAACTCATGCGTGAACCATCAAAGTGAGCAGAGCTTTGAGTTTTCAACACACCAATTAGCATTCAAAGGTGATGTTCACTAATTTTGGTATGTGCCAAAATAGGGTAAGCAATAACCCACCAAAAAATGAGTATTTTACGTGAGAAACTACGCATTGCTTCGAGGCAGTTGCCTGTACCTCGCTACAAAATCAATGTTTATCCCTTCTACTGGTGTTTTAAACCACTGAATCATACTTATAAAAGTAACAACAGGGCATACAAGCAATTATTTTCAGGGATGGAACGCCTGAAAGTAGTTATGATGAGACCAATAAATAGTTGGTTCAACGGTTTTGTTTACCTTAATGGCAGTATTGATAATCTGCATTGACCGATATTGGTGAACCACCATGAATCAACCATTTCTTTATCAACCATTAATCACCATGAATCACCAGTTCTCATGCTGTCTCGACCACCATTGATTTAGGTAGTGAATCACCATAAATCACCATAAATCACCGTCTTTATCAACCAGCTATAAACATTCATAGTAATCTAGTTTGACTGGTGATTGCGAATCAATCATTCCTTGTAATCACCAATCAGTTTGACCATAGCAATCACATCACCATGGTAGTTTGACCATTGGAATCAGTTTGACCATAGGAAACGCCCACTGTATAACCATAGGGAGCTGTTGACCATATGGCTATGGATCAAAACCCTGTACCCCTGGTTCCCCATCACTAACCATTGTTTTCCCTATAGTTTGTTGGTTATTATCCATCATTCTTGGTTGGTTAATATTGACCCATAGCCATAGAAATAGTTTCATGCTTAAGAGGTCTGGATCCGCGCTCCAATGACTGGTTCAACGGCACCAGGAAGCCTTGCACAGCTCTCGGTCAACGCTGAAGGCTGCCGAGGCGTGGCCCCTTGAAGTTACGACATGGTGACCCCCGAGCTGTGCGAAGAAAAACCAGAGATATGGACTGGTTGGTGGTTTGATTGACAATATCTAGAAATATCTAGTAAAAAATAGTGGATAAGTTTCTCAAAATAGGGGTACCCCCAAATCATCCGTTATCAACTATTTATAGTAATAAACCAGCCATTTTTGGGGCTCCCTATTTTGAGAAACCACCAAATATCATGAAATATCTATTGAGAGATAGTGGATGATAAGCAACAATAATAATTAAACAGCTACTGGTTGGTGGTTTTAACCACGGTTAATAATGGTTATATAATAACAATTTAATAACAGGGGATAATAAGCAACAATATATATATATATAACCGTTAAACAACCACTAGTTGGTGGTTTGATTTACATTTCTATTTTTTCTGGTAATTCTCAACCAATGGTTGGCTAATATCTTTTCATAGGGGTTGAAACGACCAAGCAGTGGAGATATTGATAATGGGAGATCCATATTCATAAACCAGCCCCAGTTTAATCATTAGTAGCTGGTTAGAAATCTCGACCAGACAAGACTGGGCTAATCATGGATAATTAATCATGATAATATGGAGAGCATTACCAATGCTGAACGCTGTAGTTGATAAGGTGAATTGGGAAAACTGTAGGAGAATGATCAGAGAATCTTGGAGATAACATGATAGGCTAATGATGGAATAGTTGATAGCCAGCATTATATATTTTGGTGACCTCAACCAGAGAATAATGGGATGATCATGGGATCACCGTGAGAATAATAGGACTCGCTATATGACTACATATCTATATTTTCTATACAGTTCGAGAAAGGATAGGATTGTAATTGAAATAACCAGGCAAATTAAAATGTATTTTTGACGGAATTATAATAGGAAACAAAACAACGGGATGAAATTGGCAATATCAAAAAATGATGGGACCAGACTCGAAATGATGATGGGACGATACCAATCGTTGGTGCTACATTGGTAATTGCCAGAGATCGTGTGAACATGAATATGCCACAAAAGTCAAGCGAGAATCTGCTTCAAGATAACCACATTTGTTGCATCAGGGCTGTAGTGATTTGCGACTAGCACTTGACTACTTAGTCAGTTCACTAACCACCTGTCAGGGCTAACCAAAGCACTGGCTGTAGTGATCTCTGACTCCCTTGGTAGCGACCAAGCAGCTGGTGACAAATCGAGTTGCAGCTGGACCCAGCGATGCATCACTGCGGCTTCAACCAATGCAAAATGGTAATTGTCATTCAACTACTGTAAGGCAAAAATGGTGAGTTTTATTCAACGAAGAAAAATGAACTTCTGAATAAGAAATGTCAAGAATACTGAATTGGTGAGCTGTCGTCTAGTATGGTCAGCCAGAGGCATAGAGAAAGTGGGTGCTGATGATTGTTGGTTGAGAAACGGTCACCCAACCTCAATCAGTGTATGACAATCAGAATTGAGTCCCATTCACCAACCATTCACCAACCACTAACCAACCATTCACCAACCATTCACCAACCATTCACCAACCACTAACCAACCACTAACCTTTGCCACCCAGCAGTCAACTGGACTCCACAGCAACTGGTGGGCGTCGCCTGCCAGGTGTCCATTGGAGTCTTGCCTCCCAAGGCCAAGCCTCAGAGTGTCCGGGGACCCAAGCGCGACGTGCAGCTGCGATGATGGGTTGATGGCTCGTGGGTCCGGGAGTAGGCGGGAAATCTTAGGCTTGTGAAGGGTTGACGATAGTGTGGTTGCTCTAACCCTACCAGTTGAGGTTTGAGAACTGCACATCCAGTTGTAACAGTCGTGTTGGTGGAACGTCTTGGAAATGTCCAACAGCACCTGAGGATAACTTTAACAATGCGCTGAGTGGGACGCGGATGGCTCAAGAGCCATCCTGGTTGGGTCCCACGCGCACTTCGCTGGGATGTGGTCACTTGGTAAAGGATCTACACCCTGATACTTGGAGGTGCAACTGAGGTTTTGAGTGGGATATAACTCGTATTTAAAAAAGAAACTACAAGATGGGTTGTAATCCCTATAAGCATGCCTAGAAACCAGGTGCTAAGCTGGGACACACATCCTCGTAGTCCATCAGCAAGCACCAAACCACAACCATGGCTGGCGAAGCACAACTTGGGGGTAGGCCATTTCCCCAAATGGATCAGGTCTTCAAATTTTCGGGTGCCAAATGACACCCTGCAATATGCCGTATCTAGCCGGAAGCCACCACCATGCTCTCCAAGAGATGTGGTTGCTTCAAGTGTTGCAGAGCTTGTGGGGATGGATGCAGATTAGTTCCGCGGGATCATCTTCCCCCCAGCTAGCCCAAGTCTGTCAGGAGACCCAGCCCTTTGTCCCTGGCGTCTCCACGAAGACACTCACAGGCGCGGCTCTGCTCCTCCTGCTCACCCGCACACGAGAATCTGGACGAGGGATAGGATTGGCTGCTGATGTGGTATACAATATTGATAGGGCAGATACAGTATTCTCATCATTGAGCACTCGTTGGAATTTCATCGTAGCGCAATGGTTTGGAGAACGCACAAGAGATTTAGAGCTAAGGCCACTGCATCATGGAGCGTTCGACTTAGACATGGACTCCCTTGACGGTTCATAGAAAACTTAAAAAATATCGCTGTGGATACCCCGTAGCCCGTACCCCTAGTGAACATCCAGTAGTTGAAGAAACTAGTCTTTGTAGGGACGCTCACTGGGGGACAGTGCCATACCTGTAGCCAAGGTTGGGTCACTTGTCGGGGGACATTTGATCCATCCCCAACTGGCTGATGCTTGGCTGCACACGGCCTTGCGCCACAGGCTTGGAAGAGAAGGCCAAAGTCTTCAAGGCAGCGATGTCAGCCTGTCAGCTGTTGCTTCAGGTTGATCCAAGGGAAGTTTGGTTGATCCTTTTGGTAGGTTAAAGTCCAGCTGGTGCCTTGATGTAATCAGCTGGTTGTTACGCTAAAACCATTGAAACAGCTTCTTGGAATTCCATAACGTTTGTACACGGTGATTGTTTACACCTCAGTACTTGCACCATTGAAACATTCATACCGTTGGAATTCTATAGGGTAGTTGCCACCTTCTGGTAATCTTATCTGGCAATGGATTTTCACCATATAGTGAACCCCAGGAAAAGCATCAATCAATGGTGGATTTTCCACTGCCAGGATTTTTTACCGCAGGCGAAACTCATCGTCCCATGTAGTACTGTAGTACGGGCGCCAGGAGAACAACTACATCATCTACGCGGAGGACTTCTTCGATGTGAAGACCTTTGCTGCCATCAAGGAGAACACGGGGACCATAGCAGAGTGTTGACTTCGTTCAACCTGGAACTTGGTAGCAGCCGTTTCGGCTTCCCTGGTGATCAATTCCCTTGATTTGCAAACTGGCAACGCTTAAAGATGAATTTCCCACTTTGCCATCGGCTCGTTTTTTTTCGCAGAAACCATTGGTTTATCTTGATTTGTTCCCCACCGCTCCTGTTGTAAGTGGTAACTGAAATATATAGTGAGATACGATGATATACGTGATATTCAATCATGTACCCAGGGCTTCGAGTATCTATGGATAATCCATGATAATCCTATAGTGGAACAGCTATGTTCAGCACGTCATACCAGAGTATCCATATCCTTTTGACAGGTCCTATTGGCAACAGCGCGTGCAGGAGGAAACCCAACGGTTATGGCGCTCGACAGACATCGAGGCGCGGAATCGATGAAGATCTTGGACACGGAGAGTTCAGCACTGAAGATGTTTTGTTTTCACTCAAATAGTGATTATTAACCATGAGTAACCATTAGCAATCATGATTAACCATTAGTAATCATTATTAACCATTAGTAACCATTGGGACGGCATGTTGCCAGTTTGGGTGACCATGGATCTCTTGATGCGACCCATGAATGCCATTTTCCAACAAGCTGGTTTCGGAAATGCTACATGGTTGCATCGTGACCGCTGCCCAGATGCCACTGAAATGGTGATCCATCTCAAGAATGAGGTCTTGCCAATCCTTCTCGAAGTGTCCCCTGCACGGCCTCTGAGACTCCAAGGGGCAGGGAAAATCGATGTCTGGAAGGAATGCAAGAGCTTGCTTGGCAAGGAGCTGCTCACACGAGGCTGGCCAGTGGTTGAATTGGACTCAGTGACAACAGATTGGCTCCGTTCCATTGGAGTCAACAAAGCTTTTGCCATACTTAAGCAACAACTCTCCAGTGACCAGAGATGGAACCAACTGGTTGACGCAGCCAAATGGGCGGGACTGGCCACCCAGCCCAATGACCCAGTGAAGCTTAAGGCGGCTAGAACCATCCAAAAAGCAATCCGAAAGAAGGCACCGCTCAAGTTGGATGTTGAGGACTTCCGGATCTCACCTGGTTTCTTTACATGTGAAGATGGTAGTGACATTGACATCCTGGGCACTCTTGACCTTGGGAAGACTGGTGTTTACCTGGGACCTTGGGATGAGGCGCAGCAATGGGTCAGCAAGAAGCTCCCAGTTGTCCCCGATGAATTGGGCTTTTTGACACTGTTTTGTGATGACCAGCCCAAGGATCTCAGCCTCCCTGCCACCATCACGTTTCCAGCCATTGACAAGTTTGGCAGGCGTGTTTTGCTAAAGGGACGCCTTTGGCAACTGGGCCAAAAGGAGGTGAAAACTGCTTTGAAGGACCACACCGTTGCTATGCCAAACACAACAGTACTGGCATGTACGATTTGGAAAGATGAATGCACTGGTGAACAGTGGGACTTGGCTACACGCAATCTGGTGAAAACAGTGCTGGCTATCCTTGAAGAAGCTGATCCTTCGAAGTGTGTGCTGCAAGTGTGGGGAAGGTCATTTCGCGACCTCAAATCAAAAGTGGAGCCCAATGCTGCATTGTCAGGACAATTTCACATGAGGGTTTTCACTTCTGCCGTTGAAACCTTTTTGAAGCTCAGTGGGAAGTCTTGTGTGTACCTTACGCCCAAGGATGAATGCCACCTCTCGCATCCAGGCTGGGGTTTAGTTTGGCTGAATGACAAGGTCGAAGCCGAAATCGCTGCAACACAAGCCACTGATCACAGCGGCCTGGCACGCAGCCGTGCCAAATATGCGCTGCGTGTTAGAACTGAGATGCTGGAAGCAGTTGCCAAAGAGATCAAGCCTGAACACCAAGTGCCAACTTTTGCTGTGACACACCTTTTCAAAATTCAGCCGATTCCACCGGAAGTTGCACAGGATCAGGTCGTTGCTTGGGCCGGGAACTTAGGTTGGCGAGTCAAGGTTCTGAAGCGACTAGGGCAGACGGCGTATCTGCTTGGAGCAGCCTCCAAGCCACCACATGACAACATGTGCATGAACGGTCAGTTGATCCTGGTCAAGGAATTGAACAACAACAGAGTGAACCCCAAGCCAACAGCATTCGTTGCAGGCCCGAAACCCTCCAACCGAAACCATGACAAGCCTGCTGCAAGTTCAGATGCCCCGGGTGATCCTTGGGCAGCTTACATTGCCCAACAAGGAAGATCCATTCAACCAGCTGCAGCAGCAACCACAGGAGCTGCTCCCAAACCAATGGATGGGCCAATTCAGGCCAAATTCGCTGCCATGGAACAGAAAATGCAGACGTTTCAGCAGGCCATTGCAAGGCTCAGCGATGAAAACAAGCAAGTGGTTGATGCGATCCAGCAGACCAACCATCGAATTGGAGGGGTTGAAACGCAAGTCCAATCCATGCAGATGCAGATGACTGATGCTATTGAAAAGGCCATGTCAAAGGGCATGCGTGAACAAGAGGCAAAGTTGGATGCTCAATTTGCATCCATTATGCAAGCGATCAGTGGAGGACAGCCCAGCCAGTCAAAACGTGCACTTGCTGAGGGCCCAGTTGACTCTGACCAGGAAATGGAAACGCCTACTCGTCAACCAACTAAGAAGTAATCCAGCCTGGAGCCATGTTCAAGGTTGCAATCTGCAACCCAACATCCATGAATGGTAATGCAACTAAGTTTGCTTTGCTGCCTTTTGATGTCGCGTTGGTTTCAGAAACCAGCACCACACATGCTATGCAGAGGGGGCTATCCTCCTCGTATGCCAAGCAAGGGCTACAAGTGCTGTGGGGGAGGCCAGTACCTGCTCAGCGAACTTGCTTGAATGGATCGGAATCTGTCAGAGGTTCTGCAATGGGGGTGTGCATGCTTTCGCGCAATACGGTGAGTGCGAGGCCCTGCAGGAGTCCTTTAGTCGAACACTGGGATGCCACCTGTCGGATCTTGGTCACCTTTTTGCATTTACCGATGATGATGGTTCGTGTCATCATAATTTATGGGGTACCGTCTTCTGTGCCAAATGCGGCCCAGAAAAATGCCACGTTATGGAGTTTCCTACTAGAGGTCACTGCTGAAAGCGATGTTCCGACCTTGATTGGAGGCGACATGAATTTGAGACCTCAGACGCTTGACCTTTGGTCTGACTTCCAAGCCTTGGGTTTTTGTGAAGTGTTTGAGCAGTACCATATCCGTAACCAAGTGGATCTCCCACCGACATGTGCAGGAGCCACACGCAATGATACTTTGATGTACAGCAGACATTTTGCCATGCATTTCCATGATGCGAAGGTGCATAGTGAGGGACTGTTCCCAACACATGATCCCCTGGTCGTCACGTTCAACCTTGCCACCTACTCGCACAAGTACCAAGTCCTCAAGATGCCGTGTGCATTGAACGATGATGTGTTAAAGTCAGAGCTTTTCAAACACAACCAGCACCTCCTTTTGGATGATGCGGCACTCCATCCAAGGGGTTGTAACCAGCAGGTGCAAAAATGTGATATACATAGGAACACCACGAAGATTTTTGCCAACATTGCTACTGTTTTTGAGGATGCTTATGATAAAACTGTTGCTGATTTCAACAAAGTTCTTAGTGCTGATCATGCTGTCCCTGCGAGGAGATCGAAACAAGAACGACGCTTACACCCACGTAAGCCCATGCCAGTGCGCCAGAAGAATGCTTCTGCCAGAGCCAGAGTAGGTGACTATGAGCCGCCTTTCGAAACATATCATATCCGTGAACTGCAGTTAGTCAAGCAAGTTCGTCGTGTACAGGCCTTGCTCCGAAGACTCAAAAAGGTGGACCATCAACCACCAGCTGAACATGTGAACAGACAGAATGTGCGTGAGTGGCTTGCCATCCTCACCAACCGTTCTTTCAAACCTTCCTTTGAATGCTGGTGTTTGAGAAAGAAACTTGTGAACATATGGTATCATGATGTTCCACCTGCTGACTGGCTTGAGGAACTTTACAAGATGATGCGAGCAGTTGCTGATGACATGGTGCGCCGCACACATGAAGCTAGGAAAAAGCATTTTGTTTACCGACTTAATGTTGACCTTCTCCATTTTGGGGGTTCCATAGCTTGTGCTGCCATCAAAGAACGAAAGAATCCAATGCCTGCAGCCTTTGAGATAGAGCATACACATGTTGCCACCCTGATCCGCACGCAGGGAAAGAGTGCTCCAAAGGTGCGGTTCCAAGACCCCACAAAGCTCATTCGAGACATGCCTCTGCAGGTTAATGAAAAGACCTATAAGCTCTGCCAGACAGACCAAGATGATGTCTTTGTTTTGCCCGGCCTACCTACCTCAGATGGACCAACCTTTCATTGCTCGCAGAAAGTGTTGTCCAATGACCCAGAGATGGTTAGCCGTGCATTTTTTGAGTTCTGGGCCCCTTTTTGGCTGCGTGACACAGATGGTGATGTCCACACCCCAGATGCCTGGCTTGACTTCCTTCACATTATGAGAGATACTCCGAAACTGCATGCTAGACCGCTTGATGAAAATCTCTCTCTTGGTGAGTGGACCTTTGCAATTAGCAAAACAAAGCCTACTACTGCTAGAGGAGTGTGTGGCTTCTCACAACCAGAGATGGCTGCAATGAGCTGTGACCTGCTTGCCATGCTTGTTGACCAGGTAAATTCCTTGCCTGCTGCAGGCTTCCCCCCGTGGATGATGCTTGCCAAAGTTCTGCTAGTGCCGAAAACAGATGATGCATCAACTATTCCAAAGATGCGTCCTATAACAGTTTTTAGCCTCATCTTTCGATTGTGGGCTAAAGTGCTGGTAAGACGACTCCTACTTCAATCGAAGGTTAGCCTGCCTTCTAATATTGTAGGAGCAGTTCCAGGCCGGGCATGCACCCAGCTTTCCCTTGAAGCTGCCGTGAGAGTGGAGAACAAACTGTTGATAGGATGTGAAGCAGGAGGGTTCAGCCTAGACATAGAGAAGTGTTTTAACGCTTTCCCTAGGAAACCTGTCACAATGCTCATGCAGTACCACGGTATGAATGCCAAACATGCCGAGCATTGGTTCAACTCGCTCTGTGGTATGACCCGCACAGCTGCCCTGCTCAACTCATTCAGTGACCCTTCTCCATGCAGTACAGGTCTTGCTGAAGGTGACCCCTTAGCAGTCTGCGTGATGATCCTTGTAGGTTACACTTGGCATATGCTCATAACCAAAGCAGTACCAGTTTGGACAAGTATCTTCGCAGACGATTGGCAGTGGCATGCAAATTCTCCTGAGCACCATGTAACAGCACTGCAGCAGACAATCCGTTTCTCAAGACACTCAAGTTGAGCATGGACCCTCGAAAGTCCTGGTGTTGGGGCACTACTTTGAAGGCGAGAAAGGCATGGAGTGCTATCAACCTCGCTGTCGTTGGCACACCTAAGCACTTTGCAGTTACCAGAATTGAGCGTGTTCTTGGGGTGACTCTGCATTTCGCTAGAATGACCCAGCATGGGTGTCAGGGTACACGTTTGCAAGAGGGGCTTGCTAGATTGGATCGTCTCTCCAAATTGCAAATACCCATGGAGCAGGCTGCACGACTCATACAATCTACAGTGTGGCCAATGGCATTGTTTGGGTCAGAAGTCGTATACATAGGCAAGAGCCACTTCACGAAGTTGCGTTCACATGCTGCAGCGATTTTAACCAAAAAGACAGCTGCCACCAGTAACTTTCTGGCACTCTCGATGCTTACACGGCGAGTCACTGACCCGTTTGTTTTTGCTGTGACCAGAGCCCTCTGCCTCTGGCGAAGGCTTTTTGCCATGACCAAGGAACATCGGCAACTGTTTGTGACTACACTTTCACTGGCGAGCACAAATCCATGTTCAGCATTTGGACCGGCTGCCACTTTGAAGTGCTACCTGCAAATCGTTGGTTGGACTGTTTGTGATGATGGTCGCATCCATGACCACCTGAATCGATATTTTTTCTTGGATGAAGTTACACCGGCTTTTGCTATTAACTCTTTTCGTGATGCCTGGGACCGTCATGTTACTTCTACAGTTACTGAACGTAGGGGTTTTGACAACTGGCCTGAAGTTGACACCACCTTGACCATGAGGGTGCCTTTGCCTGATGATTCAAGACAACGAGCTGTGTTGTGTAAACTCCGCACCCTTGGTACTCTCTACTCAACCCAGCAGAAACACTGGGATGGTCATGAGGAGTGGATTACAGGCAAATGTCCTCTTTGCGATGCTGATGATACAAGAGAACATTTTCCCTTCCGATGCCCGGCAATCTCTGACCTTCGAGCTGAGTATTCCCGCACCCTGGAACAGATTACCATGCAATACCCACACTGTTGCTTTTTGCCTGTCATCTACAAGCATCCGAAGCAGTCAATTTTGAATCACCTGCACTCAAAAAGAGAGATGCCTGCACCATTCCGTATGTGTGATTTTCCTTTCCCCAATGGCTGCAAACCTGTTTTCTTTACGGATGGTTCTGCGGCTTTTCCTGGTTTGGGGGGACAGCTTGCTGCTTGGGCTATTGTGCTTGATTTGAATACAACAGATGCTCAACGGAAACAGACGATTCAGAACATGTCAGACTACTCAGTCACGCCGCCCACCTTCCACCCGGTTCAAATTTCGTTGGTAGCGGGAACGCAGACAATCAACCGTGCTGAGCTACAGTGTATTTTGCAGATAGTCCTTTCTACCGATGGTGCTGTGATATATTCAGATTCTGAATGGGCTTTGAACAACTTTGAAAGGGTAAAGGCTGACCCTGACCCCGACCGATACTGGCAGTGTGAACATTCAGACATTTTGCTACAGCTGTGTTGTCTTGCAGAAGTCAAAGACCTTGGGAACTATGAGATCCGGAAGATCAAGTCGCACCAGGATGTGTCCTCACTGGAGGACCCTATGGATATCTATAACGCAATGGGTAACCGTTTTGTTGATGAACTTGCCAGGAATGCTACGAAGCGTGAGGCTTCACCTCTCCATGCTATCTGCTGGGACGTATCTGAATGGTACACGGTTCAAATTTCATTGCTTAAAGCTGTGCAACCATTTCTTGCATGTGCAGAGATTTTGCGACTAGACGGTTTACAGAAACAAACGCCAAATCCGGACTTTGCAGTCAAGGAGTCTTTTACAATTGAGCATGCTATTTTGTGGCAACCAACAGATTTACAACCGCAGATTGAATTTGAGCCCCCTTCCAAGTTGCTTGCAGCCTTTCAACCTTCACCTGGTGCCCTTCTGCAATTGATTCAGTGGTGTGGGACTCTGCAGTGGCCTACGTCTGATGATGTATCTGGGGGTATTAGCTGGTTTGAGCTTACAGTAAATTTCCTGATGATCACTCAATGTGCTATCCCGGTGGCTACGCAACGGAAGGTGCAACACCCGGTCTTTCGTGACCCTGTCCTACATGCTGACGCTGTTTTGTTTAACAAAACTGTTTGGGATTGTGTCCGTTTTGTCGAATCTGGCTTGCATTTCATCCAACGCTTTACAGGTGTTTCTTTGGTCCCTATGGCTCAACAGTGTCGAAAGTGGTTTCTTAGTGCTTATGGCTATCAGAAGCGAATCACTGGCTTGGTTGTTCGACCAATCTTACCCTTGCAGTTAGAACACATTGCCCTGCTGAAATCGGTGATCACCAGTGAAGAGCTCAAGATACCGGATGTTTCGGGATTTCAGTGCTGGTTTCCCCGTCGCATCCTTGAGGAGGACAAGTTGACACATCGACAGAGGTACTTGAACCACCGGTCTCTGAGCAATTATGTTCGGCGACATGGTGTTTTGTAGTTTCCACACCCGTTTTCCGGTCGTTCCCCGGGTGTCTTTTCTATTTCCATCTCATGGCCCGCTTAGCTAGCCTGGGATGTGCAGACCTCGTGAACCTGTCCGAGCTGCGAGAGTGTACCATTAGTAACCATTATTAACCATTATTAACCATATTTACTCGATTTTACTTCGCGGAATGGCTGCAGCAGGGGACTATACCCTCGAATCAAAAGGGAAGATCATTTGATTGTGCTTCATTAGCAATGATAGTTGGTTGGTGTATTTTGGTTTGGTTGGTTGACTGGCTAATATTTGCTGGATGGCCAAACTAAGTATCAACCAGAGATATTTCTGGTTTTGCGATGATTGACCTTCACAGTTTTGGGGAACCACAGCCATTCTGCCCCAGTTGTGATGATCGAATTCGTAGTCATGGAGCAGACTTGGGAAGCAACTGACCATTAACCAACGACGTTGAAGCAAACAACTGCGCTTCATTTATGACAGTTGCAACTTGTCGAAATCCCAAATTTGCAGCACGGAAATCCATGAAATTCCAGCCACCTGACTACCTAGCACACCATGCGCATGTTCCACCCGGCAGCTTTCGAACGCCGGAGGCCAACTGTAACCTGGACGGCAAGAACCGCCTGGGAGGCAACATAGCGACGCGACGTTCATCATCCCCCCAAGTTGGAGGAACGGGTGGAGAGTCCTGGTTGAACCATGTTGAACCAGGAATCTCCAATGATGAACCATATTATCCCCTATTATCAACCATTACTAGTGGTTATAATCCCTAAAAAACCTAGTTGTACCTGGTTGCTTCCTTTTCGTATGTTTTCCCATCAGCCATGCGGTGAAAAAGAAGGATTTGACACTGGAACACTAGTGATAGTTTGTTTTTTAGAGAGTGCAAGCCATTCTGAAAATCTGCGTTGGTGATAAAGACAGTCAATTGAGTCAACGTGGCACAAGTGGGAATAAGGCACGACAACTAGAGCTCTAAGGTCCTCAGTTTGGACTTGACACCTGAGCTGCATGGCAATCTTCCAATCCAGACGAGCAGTATCTACCACTTTTCTCGCCCGAAACATGGCAGCTCCTGGGGTTCACCGATGGTTGATCGTTGAGAATGGACATCTCTAGCAGGCTGGCCTGGTATGTTGGACAACATTCAGCGCACATAGAATGCTTGAAATGTTTGAAACTCAAGAATACAGCCTGAGACCATTGATCCACCGTTGCCTGGCAGTCATTTGTTACCAAAATCATGCACATGTGGGTTGTTTCGGGTGCTGGTTGGTGTCTAGTTCCCCTTCAGCTCAGCTGCTTCAGGCTACATCACGGATTTGATCAACCAGAATTCCAGCTTGTATCACCTGATCTACGGTCGCTTGATTGTGCGTGGGGCCGTGCTGCCGTTGCAACCAATATATGTTGTTGCTGGTTATGGTTGCCGTTGCGACAGCTGTTGTTGCTGTTGTTCTTGTGGTTGTGGTTGTTGGTGTTAGTGGTGGTGTTGGTGATGGTGCTCATGGTTGTGGTTGTTGTTCTGGTTGTTCATTGTTTGCTGTGTTTACCTTGTTGTTTTGCCAGTTGGGGCGAAACCTTTGTTGCAAGCTGGTGTTTTTGCATCATATTTGCATAGAAGATGGATGGAACTTTTGACACTCAACAGCAAACCTTAGAAGAACAGGTAGAGGTAAGCCCATTTGAATCGGTTTCTCACCCTTCCTCAGCCGCGGCGCCGCCAAGCCCCGAGAAGTGACAGCTGTGAACGAGACCTCTGCTTGAGAACTCCTTGGGTTGCTCGCAGCTCCTGAAGCTTCTGTAGTTCATTTCGTGCAGGGCTGCTACGATAATTGTCATAGTGATCATCTAGGGTTGTCCAAAAATTTTCCCTTCAAACCTGGTGGTTGAAGTGTTCTACCCACGTCAAACTGGTCGTTTCATCCCGGTGGAGTTTCCCTGGCTTCACCTCGGCTGCCTGACGGCTCGCCTAGAGGGCTGCCAGCGTGGCGGTCTCATCTCAAAGCCCAACCCAACCACAGCCGCCGACAGGATCTCTAACCATCGTTGGCCATGATTCACCACCATGACCAGCACGAACCGTTTTTCGGAATCATGAAACATTCAACCAACTAACCAACCAATCAACCAACAAACCAACCAATCAACCAACCAAGCGATTAACCAACCATCATTGAGCTTGACTACAGAGGGTTTTTGTTGCTGGCTGCCATGGCACTTCAGCAGATGGCCCAGGCAACGATCCGTTCCGGCAGTGGGTGTCAGCTGTGAATGCGGAGGCAGCTGACACGACCGGGCTGCTGTCAGAGGTTGCACCCGGCCCAGAAACCAATGGATATGTTCGAAAGAACTGGAGGTGGTTGTCAAACATACCAAATCAACATGATATAGTTGACCCCTATAGCCTATGAATGTTTCTCAACATCAGTGCACCCTCAGTCATCATCCTTGACACTCATCATGTTTAATGATAAACCATCCATTGTTGGCGTTCCGAATTTTCAGACACCACCTCCATGTCTATTTCACACACATATGATGGCGAGCTGGGTCAATGGTACCAACCAACAAATGGTAGGTGAACATCTCGGCAAAAACCAGGTTGGTTATGTGGGGGATGTGAACAGAAGGGGTACCGGCGGTACCGGGTACAGGGTATTGATCCACGGCGATATCCACATATACAATATATATATATATAGATGATATGATACACACACACATATATATATATATATTATGTGCAATTGGGTGACTGATTGGCATATGGCCATCAACAGGTGGTTCACAACCATGAGAATCAAACATTGTAATGAAGGTTTAGTTATTTTTGTTGACTCAGGGGATCCAACCTAGGGGATCCAAGCAAACCGATCCAGATTACCACCAGATGTCATGGCAAAGAAGAGTTTCTCGAGCTGATTAAGCTGGTGATGGACTATCAACATGGATCAACCGTTATCAATATTGTATAATAGCTATGTTCGCCTATAGATTAACCAGCATCGTGAACCATCATGAACATCATCAACCATGACTAACCATCATGAATCGTATCATGCTATTCACTATTGACCATCGATTGACCAGATCATTGTACTACATAACCAGATTACTCACCAACAACTCTTGTCAACCCTATTGACCATACTAGTCAACTAATCATATTAATCTACTAGTTAATATTTCTGACCATTATGGTCTAGTATGATCATGTATGATCATGTATGATCAATATCGTCTAACCATATGATGCTACCTTTATTGACGATCATTAACCAGAACCAATCATCGTTAGCCATCGTTTCATCATCCTACCAACAGCTTCATGAGAAACCACTGCCGCCACCACCAGGGACCCATGTGGCCCTCTGACTTCCCGATCGAGCTCCGCGAGTACGGGCCTGCGGACTCAGAAATCACCAGCCGGGCGCATCGAGTTGTGTGGGCTTGGATCTATATGTACTGTATACTTATTTTGCATGCTTATATAAGTATACTTTGACCCTCAATTACCACCAAACCACCCTTTTGGATCAATACCCATTAGTTTTGGACATGTTTGGACTTTGGCCCATTTTTATGTTGAAAGTCACTGTATTTTACGTACCCATTTTCCCATCATGGTCATGATTGTTTTTATCATTGTTTGATCGATGTCATCACCATCACCACAATGATATCCTCCTCATCATTGTTATCATCATCATCATCATCATCATCATCATCATCATCATCATCATCATCATGTTCGCGCTCAACATCCTCCTCTTCAGCATCCTCATCATTTTCATCACCATCCCCATCAGTTCCATCCTCATCCTTGAGATTATGTCTATCATTTTGATCATCGCCATTTTTTATCCTCATCATCCTCCCTATATCTTCATCATCACTTGATCATCACTATTATCATCATCATTTGTATTCATGTGTATTATCTCTGTCCATATCATTGTCCTTATCATCATTATCCTCATCATCCTGGTCTTCGTTGTTGTTGTCTCTATTTCCATGAGCAACTGCTGGAATAAAAGCATCATGTTCCCCAACAGCGCCCCAGCACGGATCTTGAACGCCAAGGATTGAAAGCCAAGGCATGGGCTGCCACCCGGATCTGCAAATGTACAAGGCCGGGTATCTGAATCATGGGTGTGAATGGTTTCTTTTGATGTTGAATGATTGGTTGATGATACTCAGGTAAATGTTGTCTAGTGGATTCATAGTGATGGTGATGATTGGTTGATACTGAACTGCTCAGTTCATACTTAATCACGGATAAACTGTACTAACCAAGTATAATATATTTTCGTTGTGAACATTGGTCCACCATAGTGAGTGGTAGCTTACTCACAGCTGACTGTTGATAGATACTGCTTATCCTTGGTATGGCAATTTTTCCTATCCAGAATGGTGAGTGACCCTACGACTAGTGATGGTTACAACGCGTGCACGCCCAACTGCTACCAGCTTGGCTGGTTGGTTGGTCAGCAGTGGCATTCATCATTTGAAGTGGTTGATATGACTTAGCATTTCTCAATGATGCTTGATATTGGGAAAGAACAATAGCAATGAGTCCTTGGTCGTTGTGTAAAATCTTGTGGGATGGTTGCTTGCAGTCACCAGTATATGTAATCAATTGACATTGTGTAGCAATGTAGCACGAACCAATGTTTGGGTACTTCAATTCTTACGCAGGTTTGCCAAAGGGCGGAATCATCAGCCGGTGCTGCTTATACACTTGTATGACTGAGCAGACCTTTGGGTTTCAACTCGTGATTTGTCTGGGCGTATGAACCATAACGAAGCATCATAAACCACACACAAGCCATTTGTCGATGACACTTGCGCCAGTGAACAAAGCTTCATGCTGGCAGGCAGCTGTAGGAATTGGGTATACTTAGTAGCAGCTTTTCTCATGTGGATGGACTATGCTTTTTGGCAGGTTGCTTATCATGTTTGATGATGATGATGATGATGATGATGATGATGATGATGATGATCAATGATGGTCAAAGATGGTTAATGATGGTTAATGATGGTTAATGATGGT
>VSDK01020199.1:72689-82858 GCA_009767595.1 Symbiodinium kawagutii | reverse complement strand
CAGCAGTTCAGGTGGTGGTTACACAAAGGACCCAGTGGTTCCACGCAACTTTCCAAGTTTGGATTCGATATATACCCCAGGCTGATCGGAGTAGGAACGGTAGCCAGCACTGTCGGTTCTTGATCAGTAGAGAAAGTGCTTCAAGATCATCATGATTGAGAACCAGTAACACTGATTGATCAAAAAGCTAAGAGCAAGCAGAGAAATCATTCTTACTCGCTTCTCCAGGCGCCATTTGACCAGCCATCCTTGGCCATGATTTGTTGCAGCATTGTCAGTATTTGTTGAATCTTCCATTTTGTTGTAAGCATTTTGTGCACACCAGCATAACTCCCCGGTGCTGAGTCTTTGGCCAAGAACATGCCGACCCGCCACAATGGCACTTCTGTTTTGCCGTTCCCTTCCAGTTACCAACAAATAACAGGTCATAGGATGGTCATCGGTCACGTCGGTAACCAATGGTAACCATCCCTACCTCGGGTTCCCTGGTTCCAGGAGGTCACTACTCAGGTGCCACGAAAAGACTTGGAGTTCGCCTTCACAGTGGACAACGACTCCCGGTGTAACGTGCCTCGGCACAGGACATGGACGTGGTGGAACCCCTGCAGAAGTTGGTGTCCCACACGGTGGTTAATTGGGGCAGTTCTGGTTGATTGGGCAGCTTGTTATAAGCATAACTGGGTGGACGGCTTAATTAGCTGGAAACATCTTAGTTTTGTTTGGTTGCGGCGTAGGTTTGGAGGACAACAAGTGGACAGGCAAAGCCTTGGGCTGCTTTGTTTTCATTGGTAACTGGTGTCCCAAAACTCAAACATGACACCAGTTGACCAGTGGCATGTCCCCGAGCACGATATTGAAAGAGTTGCAGGAAGCTTGGAGCAAGAGCAGAGTCTTTGGAGTTTCATTGGCGTCGGCTTCAGAAAACTTCCGACAAGCTTCTTGCGGTATTGTAATGGCTTGGCTGGGGGCGCTTCTTCAATCGGGGTTATCCCGGATAGTTGGTTTCCTAAGCTTCCTCCATTGGAGATGATTCTGTCTTTCTCGTGATCATTCGACACTCCGTCATTCTCGGTGGTGTCTCTGATAAAGACCCACGTGCGCACATTCAGCAACAGCAACCTGTGGCTGATTTGAATAAGTCACAAAAATATCTTCCTGCTTCTGTCAAATCGTGGCCCTTCTAAAATGAACGGATTCTTTGCTCACCAGGCAGTTCGGGAGGTGTTTGACAAGGCGAGGTATGGATACAAACCACCGTTGGCCAACGCATTGCTGATCCTTTGGGATGTTTGATGGTCGATTCAGAACAAGCCACGGCATGTAATGGGAGGTCGCTACTCCCCATCACCAACCAGATATGGAGCCAAATTGCCCATGCTGATATGTCAATTTTCTCCAGTGATACGGTGATTCAATGTGACTCAGAGTCTCCAAAGACAAAAGCCGTTGGCTGTTGAAGGTGATAAATCTTCCTGATTTGCCGATGTAGATTTAAGATGTTTAGGGGGCTGGGGATGGTTGACCCATACGCAGACGTTGTATCTTGTTGTGTTTGTAGCCACGTTCTTTTGCATGATCAACCAACCATCATGAGGAAAAGCATCATGAAGCATTGGTCTTCTTTGGTTGCCAGCTACCGAAGCTGACGCCCCCCCAAATATATATATATATATAGATTAAATGATTAAACCATTGGATTATTGTTGTATCATGTTCTATCCCCAGTTCTTTGTTGGTTAGACCATTTATATCTACCGGGCTACCGTTGTATCCCAAGCTATGAGTTGCATCTACCACAACTGGTGCCGTGAGCTGAGCGTAGCTTCGCGGCAGTCGGCTGGCGGCTCACGGACTGTGTCCGGTCTGAGGTGACTTTCTGGGATTTAGCGGGCAAGTCCGCAGCCCAGTTGCGGCACGGCGAGTACCGCCCGGCTGCAGTCGTATAGGGGCAGATGGTGAAACGGTTTCCAGTATATCATGGTTTCCACCAAGGTTTCGGTGAAACTACCCTGAAATTTGGAGTTCCTACATGGTGGGTTCGACCTAGCCATTGGGAACCCCAAAGCTATGCTTGGTTTCTTACTTTGAATGATTCGAAAAGGATGACTTGGGGGTACCATTATTTTGAGAAACACCTACACGGACTGCTTCATTTTCGGATGCTTTTGGCCAAGCAGCTGGGACATGCCATTCCAGGATTCCCTGGCCTTCTGGTTTTCTGCGATCGCACAATGGATTATCCAGGAGTTCGTGTCTTGTAAAAAGCCAACAGTATCCAACAGAGCCCCTGGTCTCAGGTTGCATACGGTGCAGACCAAGCCCAATTCGCTGATGATGGTCGGTGAGGGAGCTCGGTCGCCTCATAGTGGTGGAGTCTTCGAACTGTTCCCGAGTTGTGGCTCAGGTTGTCACCTAGGGTACACCTGAACATTAGCTCATTCCAATAGATGCTTGGGATTCAAGACTAGTCCAGACTAGTGATAAGTAGGATAGCACCCAGTGAAACTCCTTATATTTAGTCTCTTAGCCTATTTGCAGCCAGGATTAGAACCTAGTGAGAAGCGGGAGTACGTAGAAGATGTACTTATACATATTTACATATATAACCAATGCGCTATAAATCATAAACAGGCGGTGTCAAGTGGAATGAACAGTGTGACCCAGTCGCATCGACTGCACCTGCAGCATGTGGCAGCGACACCTCACACTCAACATATCTTGGAGCTGAAAGAAAGAGTTGAATCCCATCCAATGGTTGCTTCAGTTTCTTGTCTTCGTCATCTATGAAGCCTACTAATTTGTTGAAGACTATCCCAATAGATGGTGGGGCGTAGGCGTTGTTGCTTGCCTGGAATGCCTGGTTGTGGTACCACCAGCAAAATATCCCTGGCTATGTTCGTTGACCGGGATGGGCTTAACGGTAGCATGTGAGATCCTAGAAATTACAAGCTGCCCACGGTATCCTGCAGTCAAAAGCAGCAGATATTTGTGGTAAAATGGGGAGAGTGTTTATCTTATTACTTCTTATTGATCTCCCAGCACAAATCATAAGCTCATCGATCATAAGTTCCACAACCATAAGACCATAAGCTGAACAATACATGTAATGGCACTTGGAATGTAAGCAGCGAAGAGAAGACCCATAATACTCATGATGCTATGAACAAGCATCGATGAGGGTTTCCAGCCGGCGACTGGCTTCGAGCCGTAGCAGTGTCTTGTTTCAGGATTCCGGTCCCTATCAGATGTGAACAGAATTGGCACGTGGAGGATCATTGGCCGAGACATGCGTGCTCTTAGCAAGGAAAATCTTCATATCATTTATCATCAGATCATATCATATCTATATCATTTGGAGTGTGTTAGAGGATCCATTTTATGGACTCCCCCACCAAAGGGCTTTGCCAATCTGAATCGGTGGATGGCTCATGGTTGCTCCTGCCGGTTTCAGTGACATGTATGTTCTTGTTCATGCTACGTGGGAGGACAAGCCAAATCAGACTAGCCATGATCAGCCAAATCAGACTAGCCATGATCAGCCAACGTAAATTCTTCCCTAACAGTCACTAATCATTATTAACCAGTTAAACCATGTTAAACCACGATTGTCCATGATGAATTAACCACCATCATCAACAATTGCAGATTTTTGGGGTCGGCTTGTAATTCAACCTTCCCTCAAATGCCCGTTGCATGAGGAATGAGTCTCGCAAGTTGGTAGGTTAAGAGCCCAAGAAAATTAGATCCAATAACTTGTTGCACTTGTTGCCTTGTTAACAGTGTTGGGATGGGATTCCGATATCCCAACTATTACCTTTTTCTGGCCCATGTACTGGGCACTGGTGAAGCCAGAAGTTGGACAACAGCGGCCAGAGCTATCAGACCCAGTGTAATGTTCACCTGCCCCTGCCCTACGGCGGGCGATTTGACAAAGTCATTCGACATTTGCAGCGATCAGAACATGGCCCTTGGGTTGAGTTTCAGCCTTTCTCCGCCAGCTTGACACTACTAAGGTGTAAATGCCGCGAGGCACTGTGTGTCTTCCACCTTGGGTGGCTCTCGTTCAATTTTGAAGTTCATTTACGCAACTTGGCAGAGTGGCATGTTCAAGGATTATTGCAGATCAAGCTCGATTGTTTCCAAGACATTCCTAACATCGATCAATGAGAAGACAAAATGATAATGGCAAATGATTATGCTCAATCATGATCCGCATTTACTACAGATTGTTTTCAATTCTTGGTAATGGTGGTCATGGATGGTTGGTAATGGTTTAAGACGGTCCCTTGTTGCAAGGCTTGCCACAGTGCCAAATGTTCAGTTCTATGGCAGATGAACCAAAACAGGTTGTCAGGAAACCTTTATCTTTATTGATTGATTATTATAATAGCTACAAGGTGGCCCCCCCAGCACTTACAAGTTGGGATATACCGTTATACATACTCCCTATAAGTGGTAATTAAACCCAGCTCACTTCTGGGTGGATTACAGCTATGAACTTAGCTTTTTAGCTTTTTTGGGATATGATTGATTTACCATATAACCACTAAAAGTTAGACTTTTAGCAGGGGATCTAACAGCCACCAAGACTTAGTTAAAACATGTTAAAAACAATCAATATCCAAAGCATGGTTTCCCATCAACTCGTGACGCTGTGGAAGGAACTGCCCAGGGAAATTCCACAAGTGATATGCCGGTGCGGCACCCCATGACTCAATGATCAGCTGCGTGAATACATCAACTGTGATGGTCAACCCTAAAACAATCCACGTATTCCATGAATGTTTTCATTGAAACCCCATCCATTTCGGGGGCACACCATTCGTGGACAAATCCACTGATTCTATTGATGGCATGGTGGATGCCAGCGGTTTTATTTGGATTTCCCATAACTTTTCTGTAATTTTGGTGCCAAAGACTGATGGCCACCAATTGCAATTCGAGGCAATTCACACTCGAGTCACACCCTCGCGAGTTGGTTGAAACCACGGCTCGGTCTCCGGAAATTGTTCTGCCGAATCCTGCCGATTCAGGGCAGTGGAGCTGTGTAAGACGCGATCAATCGACTGGGAACCGGTGATGCGTTGTTAGCTGTTGCCATAGGAATCTTCGACCTGTTACTGGTGACGACTGGTGACCCACGGTTATCACCGGTTCCCAAGGCCAGCAGTCGCCAATCAGCTGAGCTGTTCGCCTAAGACTGTTGATGTCATGGGTTCTACAACTGCCTTCCTCAAATGAACTCTGTCTACCCATTATCCACCAAAATGAGTATATATATCCTCATTCCCCTCTGGAAACAATCTCCTGGAAGTTAAAGATCAAAATTTCACCAGCTGCACGGTTGGAAATCTTCGAGCCAGCTATGTGATTGACAATTTGAAAGTTGACAATTTGAAAGTTGCCATATCTCATTTGAAAGATTGACAGATTTTCGATAAGTGTAACTTTTGGGGGTGCTGTTGCCCACCGCCTTAGTAGTTCTCAAGGATTCTCAACAGCTGGCCCATCAGAGCTCAGTGCTCAAGTGATTCGACGGCTGTTTGCAGCACCTTCCTCATGCCGCACTGCCACGATGATGGCTATGTGAAGCCAGCATTTGGTGACGACTCCCAGCTGATTGAGGTTCACGTGTGCTGTTTGAGTGGTGAAGGATGCATCGTGAGTCTGTGCCCTTCCACATTGGGAAGGGAAGTGGCTCGCATTGTTTCAAGGCAATTTAAGCCGAAGAGAGGTGCAAAGCGCACTTTTCACCACCTCGAGTCGCCGCTGCTGCTGGACCAAACGCCGAAAGAACAAGGCATCGTAGGTAAAAATCCAACGTTGTCCTGCACGTATGTTCCCACTGATTTGCTTGCTGCATGGAGAGTTGTCAAGGGAATCTCAATCTCTGACGGGGAGACCGCATTGGAAGGGATAACATTGCTCAAAGGTATAATTTCTACTAGTTGCCTGCACCATCTTCCAGAAACCCTGAATACCTTGATCTTTGGCGATCATTTCAACCAGAGCCTGGATGGGGTCACCTTGCCCAGCAAACTCGAAACTTTGACTTTGGGTCGTGCGTTTAATCAGAGCCTGGATCGGGTCACCTTGCCCAGCAGCCTGCAAACTTTGACTTTTGGTTTGCATTTTAATCAGAGCCTGGATGGGGTCATCTTCCCTAGCAACCTGAAAACTTTGACTTTTGGCTGGGCATTCAATCAAAGCCTGGATCGGGTCACGTTGCCGAGCAACCTGGAAACTTTGACTTTTGGCCGGGCATTCAATCAGAGCCTGGATCGGATCACCTTGCCAAGCAGCTTAAAACATTGTGCTTTTGGCTATCAATTTAATCAGAGCCTGGATCGGGTCATTTTGCCGAGCAACCTGGAAACTTTGACTTTTCGCCGGACATTTCATCATAGCCTGGATCGGGTCACCTTGCCCAGCAACCTGAAAACTTTGACTGTTGGCCATTGTTTTCCACAGATGGCCTTCCCGAGCAACCTTCAAACATTGATCTTTGACGATGATTTGGACCAAGGCCTGGATCAGGTCACCTTGCCGGGCAACCTGCACACATTGAACTTTGGTGATCATTTCAATCAGAGCCTGGAGGGAGTCACCTTGCCGAGCAACTTGCAAACATTGATTTTTGGCCAAAATTTCAATCACAGTGTGGATCGGGTCACCTTGCCGAGCAGCTTAAGAACTTTAAGTTTTGGCCATAATTTTAATCAGAGCCTGGATGGGGTCATCTTCCCCAGCAACCTGAAAACTTTGACTTTTGATGTGCATTTTAATCAGAGCCTGGATCGGGTCACGTTGCCGAGCAATCTGGAAACTTTGACTCTTGGCTGGTGGTTTAATCAGAGCCTGGATCGGGTCACCTTGCCAAGCAGCTTAAAAACTTTGAGTTTTGGCTATAATTTCAATCAGAGCCTGGATCGGGCAACCTTGCCCAGCAACCTGGAAACTTTGACTCTTGGCGATGAATTTAGTCAGAGCCTGAACCAAGTCAGCTTACTAAGCAAACTGCAAACTTTGAATTTAGGCTTTTCATTTAACCGGAGCCTTGACCGTGTGGCCTTGCCAAGCAACCTGAAAAATTTGACTTTGGGCGATCAATTGACATCTAATCAGAGCATTGATGGGGTCACCTTGCCAAGCAACCTGCAGACTTTGACTTTTGGCCAGGGTTTCAACCAGAGCCTGGATCGGGTCACTTTGCCGAGCACTCTGCAGACTTTGACTTTGGGTCTTGGATATAATCAGAGCCTGGACCAAGTGGCCTTGCCAAGCAGTCTGCAATCCTTGATTGTTCCTGCGTTTAATCAGAGCCTGGATCGGGTCACCTTTCCAAGCAACCTGCAAACTTTGACTTTGGGCCTTGATTTAAACCGCGACCGGACTTGTGAAGTGACGATCAGCACAGTGTGATTTGGCCATGCGATTCCCTAGTGACTAGCCACTCTTGCAGCCATTCCCTTTGGAGGATCTAGCTGTTGAGTGAGGACAGAGCGGCGTATCAAATTCTAGGCAACTACATACCTCTGCGATCAGGAAAAAATCCAGCTTATTATGGAACTCATCGAAAAAATGGCTGCGTTTCCAATTGCCAGGTTTGTTTACCAGAGGGTACAGCACACTGACCTGTGCTGCCTTGAGACCTTTGTGACCCTTTTGGTGGGTATAGCCAAGGGAACATTTGAAGCATTTTGAAGGTCAATCCTAAAACCGACGAGGCGTTCAACAGTGTTGTTGCTTGTTCCCTACGGATAAGTTGGTTGTGGACTCACTAGGGTGCAAACTATGGGAATTTTGTCAAGCAGATGGTTAGTGGTGGATCCACAACAACAAACCACCCCTGGTTTACCTTAGTGGTGATTTACCTTAGATAGCTGGTTTATGAATATGTATCTCAGTATCTCCGAACCCATTATTTCCTACATTTCCCTACGTCATTCCCCACGAACAGTATGCCACTTGTTGTGACTTCAGCCTTTCGCCAAGGTCGGAGACTATCGAAAATCCAACGAGTTTTGGTATTACACGTCGTGGCACCCTCAGATCGCGGGAACCGAGCCCCGTTGGCGTTCCAATGATGGTGGCCAATGATGGTGGCCAGTCTGGTTGATGTACACATTGGTCAATAGTTGGCGGCAAGTGCTCAACAAGGGCCAGGGTTCACATAAATTGGAACCTCATGTCTTTAAGTTGGTTAACAAACGATTTAGCACATTTCTACCATGACTTGTAGTTCCTCTAGGTATCAACTTGGGGGCCTCACCTGGTTTCACCGCCAGTAATGGTGATGCTTCGTAGCGGCTCATGATGAACTGCTGAGATTCAGCAGCTTCGCTGTGTTTCACAGGCGACGAGGTGTTGAGAATTGCGGAGAACATCCCCCCAGCATTATTGGTTGGACATACTAAGTATCAAACGTAAAGAAAAAAACAGTGAATTGTGTGGTGTATTTATTGACGTATCCCAAAGGAACGTTTGACCCACACCTTACAACCAACAAACAACGCAATCACTCTCTTTGCTTTTTTTTTTGCTTGTGCAAAATCCATCCACTGGGTCCCATCCACCCAGACATGATAGGAAGATCTATCGTCATCTTGGGGACGTGCCCGTTGTTGCATTCTCATTTGATGGATGCCCAGCACTTCCACTGCGCCCAGCGCTACAGTGTGGGATTCTCATTTCGTGAGACTGGCCCAGCTATGTCCTCAAGGAAGTAGAGCTCTTAGCCACAAGCAACAAGGTTCCCTGGGACACCTCAAGGGTCAAGGTGAGCAACACGAATGTTGGCTCGCCATTCATGTGGTGTTGTCCATGAGACAACACCAAGCCCTTGATGATTCCGTTTCGCTGGGGTACCACCGCCATTCCTGGTACCCTGGTCACCGAAAACAGTGGAAGATCCTTATCAATAGTCAACCCAAACTTGGAGGTAAGGCATACTCGTATGTATGTATGCTGAATCTAGTGTCCATTGATGGTGGATCCATACCTATGAGCCAACGATCGACAAAGCATCAAAAAATCAGCAGCTATGAATGGGGTCTGTTTGTCACGGCATAATTGGCCATAAGTTTAGTGATCACACCATCAATTATCGACCAGCATCAATCATGGACCATGAATCATCCATCAACCATTGTTAAGCATCCGTTGATTAGCCATTGACCACTAGCTATGTCACTATTTCAACCATTACTGACCATCACCTGGTCAGACATTAGCCATCACTAATTGATCAACCATCCGGTTATGGTCAGTAATGGTCAGTAGCCATCAGCCATATGTGCCTCGAAAAGTGTGCCACTGCCCAGCACCTCCATAGGAACGAATGCGATGAGTCCAATCCCAATCGACAAATGCTGGACGATCGACGAGTCCAACGCCTTAGAGAGGCAGATTTGGATCTGCTGTCGTGGCGTGGTGGGGACCATGGCAGGGTTAGGGATGGTTGGTGAGGCTTGGTGGTTGATAAATGTTGATAGTGATTGTGGTAAATCACTCAATGATCAACCCCTGAAAAACCTGCTTACCTGCGCTAATTCCAGTTGACTCAAAAAGAGATGTTTTGTGGCTGTTGCAGTTTCGTGGTGCGTTGTGTGTTGATATGTCGAAGATGCAGCCAAGCTCCCTTCCTGTCATTAAATTAAACATTCAAACGCCTCAGTGATTTGCCAGGTACGATCGGCAGAATTATGATTTCAAAAATGCAATTTCATCTATGTACATAATTTAACAAATATCTACGGTGTCAGCTTTGAAAGATGTGGAGGGTAACTTCGGCCCATCATCCCCGGAGACAATTTAATTTTTTTTCTTTTAAAATTACTTTAATATTTTTTTTGCCTACAATATCCAAAATAACCCGGTTTAAATATTTTTAATTTTATAACCTAATATTTTTTATATATATTTTAAAAAAATATAATATAAAATAATCTATTTTTAATATTATTTTTCTTTAAAAATATAATTATTTTTTAATATTTAAATTTAATATTTTTATTTTTAAATAATTTAGATTTAATAAATTAATCTAAATATATTTAATATTAAAAAAAATTTAATAATTTAAAATTTATATTTTTTTTAATAATTATAAATTTAAATAATAAAAATAAAAAAAAAAAATATTTTTAAAAATATAATTTTAAAATTTT